>JASVEL010010790.1:0-29113 GCA_032618575.1 Nicotiana noctiflora | reverse complement strand
AAACACATCTTTAAATTCAAACAAGAGCTGGATTATTGCGTCTCGAGTTTTCTCATCTGTGTGGATGCTTATCTTGGTCTCTCAGACCTCTTCAGCAGTTCCCAAATTAACCGATTCAGTATCATTCAAGTTCGGGTTAGGTTTATTCTCAAAATGTTCCAATTCTTGATTTATTTCCATAAAATCCTCCTCTTCATCATATTCCGGTTCTTGGTTCATTATTTCCAGATTAGGTGGCGTGTTCAGATTTGAGCATGATGTCCGCAAGTATGTCATGTTATTTAAAGCCGCATTATTAGGACTGAAAAGAAAGAATAAATAACAAAAATTAGAAAGAGTGCAAAATGATGAAATATTTATTTTATTTTCTTGGAGTTTTCTGAAGATAAACAAAGTTACATTGGGAAGACTGAAAATACAAGAAAACAAAGAAAACATCCAAGTTACGTCCTGAAGTAACTTGTGACGAAGGAAAAGTGACAGGACAAATCTACCAGAACTCCACGCCTGACCGGGAATGGTGTGGCCTTCCAATTTTGCAATTTGGCTTCTGGGCCCACATACAGCACCTCAGCGGTGCTTGTACCTTCTCCCAATTGAACCATGTTAACATCGCCTCATGTCCCCACAGATGTCTTCGATTTCCTCTGATGTGAAGACCTCATCTTCTTCTTCTTCACTGTATCTGGGTCGAACAAAAGTTTGGTACAAATGTGGCAACGGTCGTGGTAGAACCCATCCCTTTTCCTTCCTTTTATTGGCCCATTTCTTGTCTTCAAGGGTAGGGCGAAAGCCTACTCCAAAGAATTTTTCAGCTGTGGGCGCAGCTATTAGCTTTGATACTCCTTGCAAGAATTTTCCCAAACCTTTCCCTGGTTGGAAGCCGTATTTGATCATTTCTTTTGCCACCATGATGGAGGCATTAGACAAAAAGGGTTGGGGCAAGGGTTCCCTTCTTCGCATTGGTCTGCCAATACAACCTCGAAAGCTTGATAAATGATGTGTTCGCTTCCTTCTTGCGCTTCCAAGCACGGGATGGATGGGTCCCGATGGATCGACTGCTCGTCCACCACATGAACCACAATTTCTTGTCCCTTGTGTTCAAACTTTAGCATCTAATGGAGGGTAGAGGGTACAGTCCTAGCTGCATGAATCCATGGTCTTCCCAGAAGAAAGTTGTAGGAAGTGTCCATATCCAGAACTTGAAATGTCACTTCGAAATCTATCAGACCGATGGTCAGAATCACATCAATCTCCCCGACCGTGTCTCTCTTCACACCATCAAAGGCTCGCATGCATACGTTGTTGGGCCGAATTCTTTCAGCTCCAATTCCTATGCGGTCCAGAGTGGAAAGCGGGCATACGTCTACTCCTGAGCCTCCATCCACCATGACTCTCTTCATGTATTAGCCTTCACATTTGACAGTCAAATGCAAAGCTTTGTTGTGGGATACCCCTTCCAGAGGCAAATCAGTCTTACTGAAAGAAATCTGATTGACTGCGAAGAACCTCTCCGCCATTCTTTCAAGTTGTTCAGACGAAATCTCAACAGGCACATATGCCTCATTCAAGGTTTTTAACAAAACCTTCTGATGTTCAGCGGACTTCATTAACAGGGACAACATGGATACCTGCTCTAGGTATTTGCGCAGTTGGTCTATTACCTCATAGTCAGGTAACAACATCTTCTAAAAAAAGACCTCTGCTTCTTCTGCGCTTACAGGTTTTTTGGATGGGAAACGCCTTTGTGTGGTGTTCAAATACTTTTGCCCCAAGATGCTCCCAGATGATTCCCCTGCGACCTCTTTTCCTTTGCGTGTAACGAGTGTCCGTTGATAGCTCCAAGGTACAGTGGATGGATCTGTAATGGGTTTTTGTTGCACATGTGCAATAACTATGAGTTCATCTAGTTGTAGTGGTTCAATTGGCTTTCGGGCCACATAGGTTCCTTTTGGTACATACACCATTGTTTCCCTCTTCAAATAAAACTTTTTGGGGGCACCTATTGACAGGGGTCTTTCCACTCGGCCTCGCGGGGGGTAAAGAACTCCATTCTTTTGAGACGATGCCTTCATTTCAATCTTCTTTTCAGATCCAGTCTTGGCAACTTCAATCTTTTTCCCCACTTTCTCTTGTTTTGGGGTAACATCAGGCCGCTTCTCCATGTTGGTGATGGCAATTATCGCTTTTAAAGCTGGGTCAAACTCCCTATCTTCACAAATCATCCCAATTACTGGCCCGTTGTTGCGGGTTGGTAATGGGTTATTTGTCATATTTGGGATGTCTTCATCTGCGAAAACTATCCTCCCTTGATTGATTAGATCTTGCACCACCTTCTTTAGGGTCCAACAATTGTCAGTGCTATGCCCCTCAACCCCCGAATGGTAGGCACAGTATATTCCTCGTTGGTAGGCAGGAGAGTCCGGATTCTGCCTGTTCTGCGGAACGGGCTGCAATAGGTTCTCTTGCCTGAGTTTGGGAAAGAGAGTGGAATATGGCTCACCAATTGGTGTAAAGTTCGTCTTGGGTGGCTCACGATGGCGGGTTTTATTTGGTCAGGGGTTGTATTGGTTTAGGTAGGGAGGTTGGTTTCTTTGGAATGGAGGTGGATTTCTGTTGGCTGGTGGATGCGGCCGTGCAAAAGGTTGAGCATTCATGACCGCGTAGGGTGGAGGCAGAAGAACATAGGTCATGCTGTGGTGTGAATAGTAATGCTGGGGGGCCCTTTCAGAGAATACCTGCCTTGGGGCTCGGTATCTTCTATCTTCTACTGCCGTCATGACAGTTTCTTCTTTCTTTTTGCCCCTGGGCATCCCTCCAAACCCGCCTTGGATGGCTTGGGAGGTTGCTCGAATGGCCGTTTGACTTAAAATTCTACCAGTTTTTAAAATTCTACCAGTTTTTAAGCCATTCTCCACTATCTCTCCAATCTTGATTGCTTCGGCGAAAGGTTTTCCCATCGCTAACATCATGTTTTGAAAATAGTCCAGCTCCTGAGCCTAGAGGAAGGTCGTGACCATTTCGATTTCATCCATGGGGGGTTTCACCCTAGACGCTTGTTCACGCCACTTGATGGAATATACACTAAAGCTCTCTGAGGGTTTCTTCTTCAAAGTCGATAAAGAGTTCCTATCCGGTGCAATGTCGATGTTGTACTGGAATTGTTTAACAAAATCTCTGGCCAAATCGTCCCAAATGTACCAGCGAGATATGTCCTGGTCCATGTACCATTCTGAGGCTATCCCAACCAGACTCTCTCCGAAATATGCCATTAGCAACTCTTTCTTGCCACCGGCACCTCACAACTGATTGCAATACTTCTTGAGGTGAGCAATAGGATCGCCATGCCCATCATATTAGAACTGGAAAATTGACTGATGTTCTTATGGATGTATCCAATGTTGTCACCTAAGGATAGGAAGTGGAGGGTGATTTGGAGAGGGCTGTGACATTAGAATACCCAAACAGAGTAGGTGGGTAATCAGTGGGGGTATTAGAAATCCCACTTGATCTAAGGAATAGTTCGGGAAACCCAGGGATCAGACTTGGGGGCTCTTTCCCGTTATTCCAATCATCTAACATCTCCAGCATGCGGCAGCGCAAAATCCTATTTTCCTCCGCAGCCGCTGACTCAGTAGTCGGAACGGTTGTTATGGAGCTTTCTTCCGAAATGGGAATGGTTGGTAGAGGGATTTTCTGAAGATATGTTGGCACCTCTTTTCGACCTTGTGAAATAAGGATGGGTTCTTTCGGGATGCTGAACTCTTCCTTTGGACCTCGTGAAGTATGAATGTGATGCCAGATTACCACAAAATCAACCATACTTTACTAAAACCTAGAGTTTGGCAAACAAACGGTTAGTCTGAAACAACATAACAAATAAGTAATCTCACATTGAGTGTGATGCACTTATACAATTGATTGTATTGCTACATGTATTCGATTGCGATGCGTCATTCCGGTTTGTACTTTCCTTGGCTTTCATCTTCTCCCTCTTTTTATCAATTTTCTTTCCTTTCATACCTCCTCCTCTTTTTTTCGTTTTTCTTTTCTTTCAGTGACGGTCGAATCTTAGGTGGATTGCCTACGTATCATGTCCCCGCATGAATCAGACCGGGCGTAGTTCGGAAATAAGAAACAAAAGATACGAATAAAATATTTTTTTGAATTTTATTTCACAAATTTTAGCTTGAAACACTTTACAAAAAGACGACAATGGAGGAAAACTTTAAAAGGACAAACATACTCTAAAAGTGAAAAATAACAGACTCTTCTAAGCATGTTTCAATGCTTTGAATCTTTGCATCTGTGAGGCGTTGTTTGGCCTTGCTGTGGTTCTCGGTGTAAGATCTCTTTGCAGACTCCCCAACTCTGCCATGACTTGGTGGACGCATCCCATGATTGAAGAGAAGAGGGTAGGCCGGGGTACTTGTTCGCAAGTCAGGCATCTTATAGTGATATAGTGCCCGATTTCATTGATCCTGGCCCTGATCATATCTTTTTCTCTAAGCAATTGCCCTATGTGTTGGTTCTTTGCCCTCAATACTTGAGCGTTACCGGAGACTTGATCCAAAAGCCTATCTATTTGCCCCTCCATCCGCGCCATTAAGTTGTGGCAGCGGTTTCTGTCTACTTCGGCATCTCGGGCTTGCCTGAGAATTTGCTCTCTAAAAGCGGCATTTGGTTCTCTTAAATCAGTGACGATCGCCCCATAATCTTTCTCTATCCGTTGTAGACGAATTGCTTCTTGGTGGGATGCTCTTCTCCATTTTGTCCGGATTGCAACTAAAGCCGCTTCTGCCTTTTCCAAGTCTTCCTGGTGCTCAAAGGCTTTCCTTTCCAAGTCGTTTATAAGCATCTCATCATTCCGACTTCTCCTCAACCTTTCTGCGGTCAATTGCATCTCTTGAATTTGAGTTCGGAGTGTTTCTCATTCCTACTCCCAGCCGACCCTTTCCTGATCGAAATCAGCCTGTTGTATGTCCATGGCAGCTTCCAGGATTCCCTTGTCCTCTTTTAAGGTGTTAATGCAAGATTGGAAATCTTGCACCGTTTCACGTCTAGCCTCCCTAACTCTAGTTTCTATCTCTTTCTCCCAATTGACGGCATATTTTACTGAACTTTTTGCTCTTTGCTCGGGCATTGATTGGTTGTGGAACCATTCAAGATATGCGAGGCTCACTTCTCCTCGTTCTCGATCGACAACCATTTCGTCGATGTCGGAGAGTTAACTACTGAACCACACCTTTTGTGCATAAGTATCTCTTGGGAGCTCCTCTGTCGTGAATTCCCATGTGAATGATCGCATATCTTCAATCGGAGGTCTTTTTTGTTCTCTACCCAGCTGCCGCATAATCCGTAGTGGGGCATATGGTTGGAAACCCTTGAAACCCATTAGTATGTAGAATGGGCGATATGTTGACATGTGCGTGATTTTAGCGGAAGGGAACCACTAATAATTCCAGGTAAGTCGATCTGCTCTCAAAGAGTTGAGAAGTACTTCCCAAGTCCTTAGGTCATTTGGAAGGTTACAACGGGCAGCTCTGTTCATATGACAACGAATGTAATTCAGCCAGTCCATGTTGAAGTCTATCACAATTGGGTGATGATAGAGATGCTCTACAAACCACATTTGTAATAAAATGCTACAACCTTCAAAATAATCCTGTCATTCTTGACACTGAGTTAAGGCCTGAAAGATGTCTCCTAAGATCATAGGAAGAATAGTGTGTTCTACGTTACCTTGTAAATATGAGACCACCGTAGCCAAACAGATTCTGATGTGTCCGCCACGTTCGGAAAAAACCATGGTTCCCAGAAAAGCGATTATGAAGGCGTAGATTCTTAAATCTCCCCATGCGTCATAATTCAACTGGTTAACAAATTCAGTGTTTGAGAATTTCTCGAACCCTTTCTTATCACCAAATCTGTTATAGAGATACTCCAGCGGCACCCAACCATTTTCCAAACAACCCGTGGGAACTCGTCGGAGACATAACTTCTTTAAGAAATTATTCACACCCATTTGCCTAGGAGCTGCGGGTCTCTTTTTGTGCAAATCTCTCCCAAGCCTTGCGAGTCCGCCCAGTTCTTCCAAAGTGGGCGTCATTTCGCAGTCTCGAAATCTGAAAACATTACTTGTTGAGTCCCAAATGCTCACTAAAGCTCTGATCAGATTCTTGTCCGGTTTTATCATCATAATGTCCGGAAGAAACTTGATGTGCTTGTGGACTTGATTTCTTTCCCAGACCGAAAAGCTAGCCCACCATTTACAGAGCTGACCCGGGGTTTTGTCCTGGACCATGAACATGGGTGGCATTTCATCTCTCACCCTTTTTGGCTGATTCTTTGCGATGAAGTCATGCTGGTCCTAGAAAAGAAAAAATAAAACTTAAGAATTTTTCCCAAAATTTCTCCTTTTTTTTTTACTATTTTTTTTTAAAATGAATCTTGTTAACACGGCCTTTCAGCACTTGAAGAAGATGTGAAGGTTGTGTAACAGAATACCGGTGTGAGGACTATGTTCCTTTTTTGCGAAATTAGTCCTTCGGTGTCCCTTTTGAAGAGTTTGGCTATTTCTGCAAAATTTCCTAACTCTTGACTAAGGACAAACCTCCTAATTTTAATAATTTTACTATGTTTTTTTAAATTTTTGAAAAAGCAGCATTAGTTGAGCCCGATATGGGTTGCCTACGTATCTCACGCTCGGTGAGAATTAAACTTGCGTAGTTCGAAAATAAAAAAACCAAATTATTTTAAAAAAAGAAAACAAGCTCTTTTTAACAGCATTTTTCAAAACAAATTATTTTCAGAGAAACTTACTTTTCATAAAATTAACAAAAACTATTGAAAATTCTTTTTTTGCATTTTTCAACATTTAAAGAAACTAATTTTCGTAAAATTAAGAAAATTTATTTGAAAATTTTTTTTCTTTAAAAAAAATGTTTTCAAAGAAACTAACTATTTAGAAATTAACAAAATTATTCGGAGATTTTTTTCAGATTTCTTTTTTGTTTTTTTTTCAAAAAATATTTTCTAAGAAAAACAGACTATTTTCAAAAAATTATTTTGATTTTACACCCTGACATTTTCCACTTCTTACCCTCTCTGTTTTTTAATAACAAACCGGCCGGCATGTAAGATCGAAACAAATAAATGCACAGATAAAGATGCATCAAGTTGGTCTTTTGTTTCAGGTACACCTGTCCTAGACAGGCCCAACCCCTATGTTGAGCCTCCTAAGTCAAATATGCACATGATGCAAATAGGCGTTCCTATCGGGGATCCGGCATAAGGTTTTGTTATTCTAAGTCATCATCCTTTTGGAAAAGGTTTCAAGACTGGCTTTAACTCGAGCGAACAACTCGAGCCGAGGAGTGTCAGTGCACCGGTAGCATGGCTTTCCGGCTTAATTGACAATACTCCCCACCTAAATATGTGTGATTAAAAAAATCTGTCACCGGGTGTCAAGCACCACAGCTATCTTGAGAAAACGGGCTATGTCCAGCAAATGCCCGATATTATATTTCAAAGAGACTTAAAAGAGAAAAATGAGTATCGGTACAATTTATATACAATTCACAAAATATTAAAGGGGTAAAAGCAA
Organism: Nicotiana noctiflora; assembly: GCA_032618575.1. Taxonomy (NCBI): domain Eukaryota; kingdom Viridiplantae; phylum Streptophyta; class Magnoliopsida; order Solanales; family Solanaceae; genus Nicotiana; species Nicotiana noctiflora. The sequence goes on along the minus strand of JASVEL010010790.1, from coordinate 21,507 downwards.
CATTTAGCACTGTGAGCACGTGATTTTTTCCCTATATGAGAATTACTCCCAAAAAATTCGAAATAAAATAATCTTTTCGTTGTGTGCTATTTTTAGATTTTTCGTGGCATTTTTGGATAATTGTTTGAATTTGTCTAAGCGTGTTTGTTTGTTTAAATTAAGAAAAATACAAAAATATATTGTGTTTGCATTCTTAGGATTTAATTTACAATTAAAAGTAATCAAATTTATTTGACAAAAATGAAAAATCACAAAAAATATGTATTTTTTGCATTTTTAGCATTTAATGTCCCAATTGTGTGATTTTATTTTAAATTGGTGTGATAATTGTTATTTGAAGTTAATTAGCATTTTTAAATTTAATTTGGTTTTGTAATTTAATTTAGGGGTTTTGGTTTTAATTGTTTTTGGAAATAAATAAAAATAGAAGTCTTGGTCTTATGAGCTATTTGTATTAAAAGAAAAGAGACCAAGCCCAAAATAATTTTACCCAAAACCCAACCCAAAAACACACCCCTTACTCGCCCAAATCAACCTTGACCCGACCCGGTCCGTAAATAACCAAACCCCTCTTTTTCTTTCTCATTTCATTTCCTAATTTCCCAAACCCTAAAGACCCCTCCTCTTCTCCAAACGCCCACCTCCATAGCCGCCGACAACCCTTGCAGCCAACAACCACCCTTCCCACCGTCCAGACCACTGTCATTCTCGCCGGCCACCACCCTCACGAAGCCACCCTCACGACGTCCACCGCGGAAACCGCTGCCGCTGCCTCCACCGCTTCCGCGTGATTGAGCTTCGTTAACGGCGATGTTATGACCGTCAAGGTCTTGGCCGTTCATCCCTTCGACGGCGTCCCTCCTCTTTCACCCGTTTGTTGTCATCGCTGATTGCTGTGACCAGCCATGGTCAAAATGACCTCATTCCTCGTCTTTCTCGCCCTATGTCATCGCTAATAGTCTGGTGACAGATCTGGCCGGAAAAACGACCCCATATCCGGCGAGCTTCACCTTCACACATACACACTAACAGAAGATTTTTCTTTAGTCACGTTTCAGTTTCCTTGTGTTTGATCAATTGAAAATGAGGGTGTGACGCCTGAGTTTTCGGACAGCATGGTCTATATCTTATTCCGTCGAGGTTTGAGTATCGTTCGACGAGATTCCGGCATCATCAGTCATCTATTTCAGTCATCGTTAAAGATCCGAGGTCGATTGATTGGGATCTGCTTGAGGTTTACTGTCAAAGCTCCATTTGCAGTCCAAGTTTCGTGTTTATCTTTAATTCATCGGTGTTTACTCTAACTGATTTCTATTGAAGAGTTTATAGTTGAAGTTCGGTCGAAGTTGTTTTTAGATTTCTACTCGCGTTTAAGTTCCCATTCCCGTCAAGATCCGTTGGTTCAAAATATGTTCTGTTGCTCCATTTTCTTTGTAAATAAGTTCTTTGTTTCCGTAATTGTTTATATTTTTAGATCACAACTTTGTCAGTCTGATTGGCATTAATCTGATAATTTGAGCAATCTCTTATTTAGTTGTGTATAACAGTCAGTGGATTAATAAAAAATTATTCAAATATTTACCTAATTAAGAAGCTTCTAATGGATAGTAGGGTAGAAATTGCACTGATTAATTTTTAATAACACTAGGTTAGTGTCGCACTAACTTGAGTAGACAATTAAAAAAATGGAGTGGGAATGAATAGTGAAAGTTGCACTAAGGCTTATTTAAATGCTGGAAACATATTGACAGAGGGGAGGGAGATAAAAAAAAGAACTGTGGTGGGGAGAGAAATCTGGATTAAGCTTTTTCTTTCCAATTTTTCGGATCTTGATTTCTGGGCTTGGAGAAAGTTGCAAAAGACTTTGCTGTGGTTGCTGTATTGCTACTGCAATTTCCAGACTTTTCTTTATTTGGTTCTACTCTCTAGTAGGTATGTAACTTTCTGGTATAAGTAAGTTTTTGTCTGTACATATTTTTCTTTAGCCATCAAATGCCCGTATCATCTTGTGAATGGAAAATGATTACATGACTAGTCTTTTCATTTTTTTAGTGCTTTTGGATTTCGTCCCTATGTAGTCAATCAAATATGGATTAGTGATGTTTACAGAATATTAGGAATGTTTACCTTTTTAGATTAAGTGCTTTTACATTCTCTCATTTCCTCATTTAGTTAAAATCATTAAATGACCTCTATGAATAAAGTATCTTACGAAAATAATTCATTAGTAATATCGTAGCTTGATTGGAGTGTGCTATATCATGCAATACAAATAGCTATGCACCCCAAATATAGTTAAGTAGTAACTTTTTTTAAAAATAATAAATGGGATGAGCATCGCTAAATAACACGCAAATCGCAGGGCCCTCATAAATGTATATATTAAAAATACTTAGATTTCGAGATGTGATGTTTCTTTAGCGAATTTCACGGCTTTCTAAAAAAAAAATTACGCGTTTGTAGCTTTAAGCGCGTATTTAATAATCTTATCTCCCTATTTTCGGGTGCATATTTATGTGACCCAAATCCAAATCTCAACGCGGTCTAAATGTGTTGATAATCATGGGTACATTGATTGTGACGTGATTTGAGATGCATTTTTACAACGTTAGCAATTTTTTTATTAAAATAATGAATAATGGTATTAAAAGCGGTTAAAAGTTAAAATTTGCACATAAGTTAAAGCAGGTTATAAAATTAGATAATTTAGCCAAATATAACAATTGAATGGCCGTGCTAGAACCACAGAACTCGGGAATGCCTAACACCTTCTCCCGGGTTAACAGAATTTCTTATCCGGATTTCTGGTTCGCAGGCTGTTAAATAGAGTCATTCTTTTCCTTGATTAGGGATTCAACTGGTGACTTGGGACACTATAAATCTCCCAAATGGCGATTCTGAATTAATTAAATAATCATGTTTCGATTGTCCTTTAATTGGAAAAACTCCATCGCGTCCTCGCAGGTGTGCGCCAAAAGGAGGTGTGACAAGCACATTAAATACAAACATATAATAAAATCAGATAATAAATAAGCCAAATAAAATAATTATTCAAAGCTCGAATTCTTAAACCCTGAACCAGTGGTTCTGGGTTTGTCTCCCCAGCAGAGTCGTCAGAGCTGTCACACCTCCTTTTGGCGCGCCCATGCCCCGAAGGGTTGATGCGTAGGGGAGTTTTTCCAATTTAAGTGACAATATTCGAAACGGGATTATTTATTTATTTTAGAGTCGCCACTTGGAATAAATTATAGTGTTCCAAGTCACCAATTTATTCAAATCCCGAATCGAGGAAATTTCAACTTTCCAAATGAAGTCTGCGAACCAGAAATTCTAAGTAAGGAATTCTGTTGACCCGAGGGAAGGTGTTAGGCACCCCCGAATCCCGTGGTTCTAGCACGGTCGCTTCAACTATTATAAATGGCTAAAAATATCTGATTTTATACATGTTTATAAATTATATGCTCTAATTAAACTAAAAAAACGCTTTTGATCGTCATTATGGAAGTAAATGTCACTCAAAACAAAGGAACCATTATTTATCAGGCCTGAATTCAAACAAAAGGAAAACTCTTTTAACTTGAAACCACGACTAGATTTGAAACTTAAGTTTATATCCTAACATTTTAACATTACGAGAGTCATAAACTATCGATGTTATTTATTATGGCTTATTTCAACTAATTAAAGGACCTAGCTAATTGATTAAAAGACTAAGAAAATTCTTTAGCAAAGGGTTAAGCTAAACATTAATAACCAATGAATTAACAAATTGCTCGTCTCTTAAAGCACAGTTAAATTAAAGAACAACAAACACATTTTTTGTCTCTGCCACCACTTTGTCCCTTCTTTACCATTTTCCATTTTTGAATGTCATTCTCACATCTAGGTAGAGGTGTCTAACGGGTGGGCCGGGCCGGGCCGGGTCCAATTTTTTTGAACCCGTACGGGTTCCTTACCGGGCCGGTTCCGGGCTCCTTCATAGCGGGCTTAACGGGTTGGGGTATTTTCGGGTAAAAATTGACCCGTACGGGTTACGGGTTAAAGGGGCCGGGCCGGGCCGGGTTTTACGTTTTTTTAATTTTTTGTAAATTCGTATAACTATTATAATTTATTTTAATAGTTTGTAACTTTGTATTAATTTAAAGAACACAAAGTAAATGAGAAAAACTTGCACTTATAAAGTTTCAATGTAAGACTTTAAGTTTGTATTTCAAAATTAAGTTAGACTTATAAAGTTTCAATTTAAGAGTTTAAGTTATAATTTAAAAATTGAAGTTTCAATTTAAGACTTTAAGTTTGAACTTTGAAACTTTGAATATAAAAATTGACGTTTCAATTTAAGACTTTAAGTTTGAATTTCTAAATAAAAGTTTCAATTTAACACTTTAGGTTTGATTTTCAAAATTAAAGTTTCAATTTAAGGATTTAAGTTTGAAACATTGAAGTTTGAATTTCAAAATTAAATTGTTAAAGTTTCAATTTAAGATTTTAAGTTTGAATTTCAAAATTAAAATGTTAAAGTTTCAATTTAACACTTTAACTTTGAATTTCAAATTTAAAGTTTCAATTTAAGTTATATTAAGAATTTGTATTACTTTAAAATATAAATTAAAGAATAGAAGGAATATGATAAAAATTGCACTTGCTGCAAATTGCAAGTGCTTCTTTTATTTCATATTTCATAACTCAAATTTGAAACTTACAAATTGAATGTTTACATCTTTTAATACTTGAACAAATAACAATAAGTAAATTCAAATATTTTGCATTGCCCTGCTAAGTTCGTCATAATCAATATGAACTGATTGGCCTTCTTCCGGAGTATTTAATTCGGATGGGTGACCACTTGTTAATATATCTCCAAGTTCCTCGTCTTCCGGGCGATCAACATCTTCATGTCCTTGATTTCTTCTTTCCGATCTAATCCAATCTCTCATACATACTAAAACTTCCAAAGCATTGCTTCCCAATGAGTGACGCGTATCTCCAAGTTGTTGTCTTGCTTGGCTAAATGCACTCTCGGATGCAACAGTTGAAATTGGCACATTCATCACATCCCTAGCCATTGCGTAGAGAACAGGAAATTGCTTTCCATTTTCATGCCACCACCCCAACGGTGAAAAATCCTTTGTGCGAGGCTCATTTTGTTTCTGCAAGTAGAATTGAAGTTCATCGATGTTCCTGCAACTTGTTTGAGTGTTAGAAAAAGTAGAAAAAATATTAAAACTTTCATCTAATCCTTCATCTTCAGTCACTGTAGCAGAAGTGCTACATTGCATAATAGAATTATTAACATTACCTGCAGCTATATCAATTACCTTTGCATAATAATTATATAATTGCTGTAAATAATCATTTAAACTGTTCATAGAAGTATATACATTTGGGGTTTCAGTTTCCCCAATCTCCATATAAGTATATAAAGCATTCATTAATTGATGACAATCAGACAATTTAATTGAAGGATTTAAAACTGTACCAACTAAGTAAATCCAAGGAATTGGAAAGAAATATTTTTTGATCTTCTGGCATGAATCGGGGTTGAAGGTTATGTTGGACACACTTATCTTTAAATTCCCTTATTCTATAATGTCTATTATTTCCTTGAATTACACCAACTGCTCTTCTAACAAGACTAATCTCTGTTGAAAATAAATCTAGGCCGCTTTTAACAATTAAATTATATACATGACATGCACACCTAACATGAAAAGTTTCATTAACAGGTGGTTGCAAATGCAATTTTAATATTGAAATTGCGGCAGTGTTGTTAGAAGCATTATCAAAAGACATACATAATATTTTTTGTTTGAGATTATAAAATTCTACAACTTCACAAATAGTGCTGCTTATAAATGCAGCGGTATGACTTTGATCTTCATCATATCTAAAAGCAATAATACGTTTTTGCATAACAATATTATCATCTATCCAATGGCATGTAACAGTAATATATTCACGTCCATTAACAGCTTGACCAATATCAGAAGTTAGAGATACTCTACAAGGAAGTTTTTCAAACAAATAACGTAAATATGTTTGATATTGTCCGTGAAGTCTGAAAATATCAGCTCTACAAGTACTCCTAGGTATACCTTTAAATAATGGATTGTATATTCTTTGAATATATGTAACATAATATGACGAAGAAGCAAACGAAAAAGGTAGACAACCTAAAGCAATCATTTTCGCTAATTCCTCACGATCCTTCATTTTATCATATTTTACTAACCCTCCAGTAGTAGGGTTAATAGTTGTTTGACTATCATCACCATCTAGGCCCCATTCTATCGGGTGTGAAATTCTCATATGCCTACTAAGCGTTCCAGTTTGTAACGACCCGGCCCGTCGTTACGGGAATTACCACCCCGTTACCTTGCATTTACATATATTATGCTTTTAAAACAGTATTAAAGTATATTGGGTGAGTTATGAGTGATTTGGATTGAAAATGAAACAAATAGCATGTTTGAAGAAAGCTTGAATATGAAAAGTCAACCAAGAGTTGACTATTGAGTTAGAGTGCTCGGAACCGGATTCTGATGATTCGACTAGTTCCGGGGGATCAATTATGACTTAGGAGAACAATCGGAATTGAATTCGGAGGTCCGGTGTAGTTTTAAGCTTGAATTGGCGAATGTTGAATTATGGCGAAAACCGGATGGTAGGTGATATTTTGATCCGGGGGTCGGAATGGAATTCCGACAATTCCTGTAGCTTCGTTATGTGATTTTGGATATGTCTGCAAATTTTCAGGTCATTCGGACATCGTTTGATCGGGTTTTGGGTTGAATGTTAGTTTTGAAAGTTTTTAAGAAATGTAGGCTTGAATCCGTGGTTAATTGATGATTTTGATGTTTAGGATGGTGTTTTTATGATTGGAACAAGTTCGAATAAGGAATTAGGATGTGTTGGTGTGTTTGAATGAGGTCCCGGGGGCCTCGGGGTGTTTTCGGATGGTTAATCGGGAGCAAAATATGGAAAATTGCAGAAAATGATACTGCCTCTGTTGTTTCCGCTCCTGCGGAATTTTGGGCGCAGGAGCGGGTGCGCGGAAGCGGAAATGAGCCGCAGAAGCGGCGACCGCAGAAGCGGAAAGGGAGCCGCTGAAGCGGCATCGCGGAAGCGGGCGGGGAGCCGCAGAGGCGGCCTTCGCAGAAGCGGAAAGGGAACCGCTTGGGCGAGTCCGCAGAAGCGGACTTCTAGCCGCAGAAGCGGAATTTTCCCCAGAAGCGGTCCAATCTCCGCAGAAGCGGACGCGTAGAAGCGGAAATATTTCCGCAGAAGCGGAAATCGCTGTAAGTTAAGTGTATCAGAAGTTAGAAAATTTCAGAAACATTTCAACATTTGGGGGTCTCGGCTTAAGGGCGACTTTGGGCGATTTTGAGGGAGAAATCAAGGGAAATCATCAGGTAATCAACTATGAACTCATATTATGATTAGTATTGATAATATCATGCAATTATATCATGAAAATGGAAGAATTGGGGTGATTCATGGAAGATTTAACCCTAGGTTTGAACTTTAGAAAATCAAGGTTTTGAATGAGCAAATGGAGTCCGATTTTGGTAAAATTAATATGCTTAGACTCGTATTGAGATGAGGGTTCCGAATATGTGACTTTCGTAAATTTTCGAGAATCGTACCGAAAGTCGGGTTTTACCAACTTGGTATAATGTTGGGAATTTCATATGAATTGAAGTGGGTTATGATTCTTTGACCCGTAATTGATATAATTATTGTTATTTGACTAGATTCTACACACGAGGCATCGAAATTCAAAGGAAAAGGCATCGCGGACGATTCGACGACCGGTTAGAGGTGAGTAGTTTGTGTATATTGTAGCCTGAGGGTGCGAAACCCCGGCTTAGCACATTGTGACGCTAATAGGGCGTGGCTCGCACACCGTGGCAGGTGCGGGATTGATTGTGATTGGGGATTGAGACTTGGTCCATCCCGGAAATGAATAATATGTGTTAGTGTTGGAAATACACTGTATTTGCTATATTTGTGGGCTGTAAGCCTTGTTTGGGGCCTTGTGCCGATCTGTTGCGTCCTTAGAGGACAATATTTATGTGATAGCTAAAGATTGCTTAAATCACTGATCTCAGTCCTGGAAATTGAAAACACACTTTTGAAATGCTAAGTCACTGGCTTTTACAAACTTAATAAAGTTAAAGTATTTTTCATAAATTATGAATTGAGAACCGGAAATAAGGAAAATGAATTGTTTTGTGACTTAATTGCTTATTGTGGACTGAGTATGGGATCGGGCTGCACGCCGCAGTGGTTGATGTGAGGATCGGGCTGCACGCCGCAGCAGCATTGCGCTTGGGCTGTAGGAGCCCCTCCGAGTCTGTACACACCCCCAGTGAGCGCCGTCGACGTTAAATTGGATCGGGCTACACGCCGTAGCGGTTATGTGCATTGCATTGCATCTGTATTTGTTGAATTACTCTGTGGTAGCTGTATTGTATTGTTGTTGCTAGTTCGTAGGAGATTCGGACTGTAGTGTAGCTTCATATTGTGGTATTTTGTGGATTTCTTACTGTCAGCTACATATATATATTTGTTACTCACTGAGTACTTAGTACTCACCCCTACTCCCTGCACCTTTTGTGTGTAGACTCAGGTACACAGGAGCAATAGGCGGACATCTCCAGCGTTTACATTGTCACATCGAGTTGCTGAGGTAGCTGCCTACGTTCGCAGAGCCTAGCTTCTCCTCTCATTCCAGTTGTTATTGTATATTTTGTATTCAGACTTGAGTACTTCTATATCGTACTCTCTATTTCCTGTTGGGTTTTGATAGAGGCTCTAGACTTGTGACTCCGGATCTTTGGGAGTGTCAGTGTTTTGTTCTTTACTATTATTATTGGAGTTCTTAAACTCATATATTCTTATTGGGTTGTCCATTTGGGGACTGGCATTGTGCTATTGTTGGTTGGCTGGCCTAGCTTGTTTGTTGGGCGCCATCACGACCGGATTTGGGTCGTGACAAGTTGGTATCAGAGCTCTAGGTTATTAGGACTCGCGAGTCATGAGCCGGTTTAGTAGGCTTTCGCAGATCGGTACGTAGACGTCCGTATCTATCTTCGAAGGGCTACAGAGACTTTAGGAAAAACCTCATTTTCTTGAATTCATATCGTGCGATTTGTGTTATCATGAAATTAAATCTTTCCATATTCTATTCTCTCGCAGATGGCGAGAACACGAGCTAACGGACGTGGCGGACGACCACCATTGGCACCCGGAGGCCGTGGTCGTGGTAGAGGTAGGGCAGCAGTGCCAGTGCCTGCTGACCCACCAGCTGACCAGACTCAAGGTCAGATTCCTACACCAGTGGCCCAAACTCAGGACCAGATTCCAGCGGCAGACGCTCCGACAACTCAGGTTCAGGAGACCTTGGCTCAGATATTATCAGTGTGCACAGGCTTGGCACAGGTAGTTGCTGCTACTGCTGCAGTATCATCTTCACAGGCAGGGGGAGGGAATCAGACCCCGTGGCTCACACACCCGAGCCAGTTCAGCCAGTTGCGCCCATTGCACCAGCTCCTGCATATGTGGTTCCAGTTATGCCCGACGATGAGCAGCGTCGTTTGGAGAGATTTGAGAGGCTACAGCCTCCGACATTTAGTGGAGCTGAGGGCGAGGATGCCCAGGGCTTTCTTGACAGATGTCAGCGTATGCTTCGCACCGCGGGTATTCTAGAGTCCAGCGGTGTTTCATTCACTACATTCCAGTTCACAGGTGCAGCTTTCCAGTGGTGGGAGGATTTTGAGAGGCGTAGGCCCGCTAGGGCAGTGCCCCTCACTTGGCAGCAGTTCTCCACGGTATTTTTGGAGAAGTACGTGCCTCAGTCTCAGAGAGAGGAGCTGCGACGTCAGTTCGAGTGGTTGAAGCAGGGAGAGATGACAGTTAATCAGTATGAGATGAGATTCACACAGCTGGCCCGTCATGCCATGTGGATGGTTCCTACCGACAGGGAGAGGATCCGGAGATTTATTGATGGTCTTATTTATCCCATCCGCATATTGATGACCCGGGAGAGAGTTTCTACGGTTACCTTTGAGGAGGTGGTTGATGCTGCCCGTCACATTGAGACAGATCGATACAAGGTAACGGGATAGTAATTCCCGTAACGATGGGCTAGGTCGTTACACACTCAAACTAGAGGCCAGGGTCAGCAGACCCGAGGTCGCTCATTCGGATCTTCACAGCAGGTCCACTCTGATCATCGTGGGTCGTCTTCTGGCCGAGGTTATCAGGGTTCGCACCAGGGCCTGCCATCTCTCAGCGCTATGCCAGCACAGAGTTCATCACAGGCCCCATCGGTTCTGGGTTCTTCCCGACTTAGTTCATCTGCTGGACACTCCGGTGCGAGGGGTTCTCATCAGTCCCAGCCCTCAGCACCTGGGAGTTGCTTCGAGTGTAGAGTGTTTGGGCACATCCACAGAGAGTGTCCCCGTTTTGTTTCTAGGCCATATCAGTAGAGGGGGCAGCATTCATCTTCTGGTCCTTCTACTTCAGCACTTGCCCCGCTAGCTAGTGTGAGGGTCAGGCAGCCAGGGTTCGCCCTCGAGGAGGAGATCGGTCAGGTGGTCATGCTCGTTTCTATGCTCTTCCGGACAGGAAGGATGCTAGTGCCTCAGATGCGGTCATTTCAGGTATTATCTCAGTCTGCCACAGGGATGCTTCTGTCTTATTTGATCCCGGATCCACCTATTCTTATGTTTCTACTTACTTTGCACATCATTTGGGTATGACCCGTGGTATTCTTGCTTTGCCCGTACATGTGTCTACCCCGGTGGGAGATACTGTTGTTGTGGATCAGGTATATCGATCCTGTATTATTACTATTGGGGGTCCGGAGACCCGAGTTGATTTATTACTACCGGGCATGGTAGATTTCGATGTAATTCTAGGCATGGATTGGCTATCTCCTTACCATGCGATTCTGGACTGTCATGCCAAGACAGTCACACTAGCTATTCCCGGTAATCCGAGGATCGAGTGGCGTGGCTTGACTGATTATGTGTCCGACAGGGTGATTTCTTATATAAAAGCTCGACGAATGATTGGCAAGGGTTGTTTGTCTTATTTGGCCTTCATTAGAAATGTTGAGGCTGAGACACCCAGTCTTGATTCGGTCCCCATTGTGAGGAAGTTTCCGGATGTATTTCCAGCAGACCTGCCGGGCATGCCGCCTGACAGAGATATTGATTTTGGTATTGATTTGGTGCCGGGCACTCAGCCCATTTCTACTCCTCCCTATCGCATGGCACCAGCAGAGTTAAAAGAATTGAAGGAACAACTTCAAGAACTCTTAGATAAGGGTTTCATTCGTCCGAGTGTGTCACCTTGGGGTGCACCGGTGTTGTTCGTGAAGAAGAAAGATGGCACAATGAGAATGTGCATTGATTATAGGCAGCTGAACAAGGTAACAGTGAAGAATAAGTACCCATTACCTCGTATTGAGGACCTATTTGATCAGCTCCAGGGAGCTAGTGTATTTTCTAAGATTGATCTTCGATCGGGCTATCATCAGTTGAAGATCAGGGACTCAGATATTATGAAGACGGCGTTCAGGACGCGATATGGGCACTATGAGTTCCTGGTGATGTCTTTCGGGCTAACTAATGCCCCAGCAGCATTCATGCACTTGATGAACAGTGTATTTCGGCCGTACCTTGATTCTTTTGTGATTGTGTTTATTGATGATATCTTGGTATACTCACGCAGCCAGGAGGAGCATGCACAGCATTTGAGAGTGGCTTTGCAGAGGTTGAGAGAAGAGAAGCTTTATGCAAAATTCTCTAAGTGTGAGTTCTGGCTTGATATTGTGGGTTTTCCGGGACATATAGTGTCCAGTGATGGTATTCGGGTTGATCCTCAGAAGGTTGAGGCAGTGCAGAATTGGCCCAGACCTTCCTCAGCTACAGAGATTCGTAGTTTTCTCGGTTTGGCAGGCTATTATCGTCGGTTTGTTCAGGATTTCTCATCTATTGCTTCACCATTGACTAAGTTGACACAGAAGAATGCTCCATTTGTGTGGTCTGATGAATGTGAAGAGAGCTTTCAGAAGCTCAAGGAGGTTTTGACCACGGCTCCAATACTTGTGTTACCCTCGGCCTCAGGGTCATATACTGTATATTGTGATGCTTCCAGAGTTGGACTCGGTTGTGTGTTGATGCAGGGAGGGTAGAGTTATTGCATATGCTTCTCGTCAGCTAAAGCCCCACGAGAAGAACTACCCTGTTCATGATTTGGAGTTAGCTGCTATTGTTCATGCCTTGAAGATTTGGAGGCATTATCTATATGGTGTATCTTGTGATGTATATACAGACCACCGCAGCCTTCAGCATTTGTTTAAGCAAAAAGATCTAAATTTGAGGCAACGGAGATGGCTTGAATTGCTTAAAGACTATGATATTACTATCTTGTATCATCCTGGGAAAGCCAATGTAGTGGCTGATGCATTGAGCCGCAAGGCTATTAGTATGGGCAGTTTGGCGTATATTCCAGTTGGGGAGAGACCCCTAGCAGTTGATGTTCAGGCGTTAGCTAATCAGATGGTAAGGCTGGATATTTCTGAGCCCAGTCGGGTGATGGCTTATGTAGTAGCTTGTTCTTCTCTATATGATCGTATTCGAGAGCGTCGGTATGATGATCCACACTTGCTTGTCCTTAAGGACAGAGTTCAGCATGATGATGCTAGAGATGTCACTATTGATAGTGAGGGTGTATTGCGGATGCAAGGCCGGATATGTGTGCCCAATGTTGATGGCCTTCGTGAGTTGATATTGGAAGAAGCCCATAGCTCGCGGTATTCTATTCATCCAGGAGCCGCGAAGATGTATCAAGATTTGAAGCAGCATTACTGGTGGAGAAAGATGAAGAAAGATATTGTGAGCCATGTGGCTCGGTGTCTAAACTCTCAGCAGGTCAAGTATGAGCATCAGAGACCTGGTGGTGTATTCCAGCGTATTGATATTCCTAAGTGGAAGTGGGAAAGGATTACTATGGACTTTGTTAGTGGACTCCCTCGGATAGCGAAGAAGTTCGATTCAGTTTGGGTGGTGGTGGATAGGTTGACCAAGTCAGCTCACTTCATCCCAAGTGTGTACTACCTATACCTCGGAGCGGTTGGCAGAGATATTCATCCGTGAGATAGTGAGATTGCATGGAGTTCCTATTTCCATTATATCAGACAGAGGTACCCAGTTCACATCTCAGTTCTGGAGGACATTTCAGCGAGAGTTGGGTTCACAGGTAGAGCTGAGCACAGCATTTCATCCACAGACGGATGGGCAGTCTGAGCGTACTATTCAGATATTGGAGGACATGTTGCGTGCTTGTATCATTGATTTTGGTGGTTCATGGGCTGATTATTTGCCTTTGGCGGAGTTTGCTTACAATAATAGCTATCAGTCCAGCATTCGGATGGCACCGTACGAAGCTTTATATGGGAGGCGGTGTAGGTCTCCAGTTGGTTGGTTCGAGCCCGGCGAGGCTAGGTTGTTAGGGACAGAGTTAGTCCAAGATGCCTTAGATAAGGTGAAGGTGATTCAGGAGAGACTTCGCACAGCTCGGTCGCGTCAGAAGAGTTATGCAGACCGGAAGGTCCGAGATGTGTCCTATTCAGTAGGTGAGAAGGTGTTGCTGAAAGTTTCGCCCATGAAGGGTGTTATGAGGTTTGGAAAGAAAGGGAAATTGAGCCCAAGGTTTATTGGACCTTTTGAGGTGCTTAGGAAAGTTGGGGAGGTGGCTTATATGCTTGCTTTGCCACCCGGTTTGTCGGGAGTTCACCCGGTGTTCCATGTATCTATGCTCCGGAAGTATGTCGGAGACCCGTCTCATGTGTTGGACTTCAGCACGATACAGCTAGATGAGGATTTGACTTATGATGTGGAACCGGTAGCCATTTTGGGTCGACGGGTTCGTAAACTGAGATCTAAGGACATAGCTTCAGTAAAAGTGCAGTGGAGAGGTCGTCCCGTGGAAGAAGCAACTTGGGAGACCGAGCAGGAGATGCGAAGCAGATATCCACACTTTTTTGATACTCCGTGTATGTTTCTTAACCCGCTCGCGGACGAGCGTTTGTTTAAGTTGGGGAGAATGTAACGACCCGGCCCGTCGTTACGGGAATTTCCACCCCGTTACCTTGCATTTGCATATCTTATGCTTTTATAACAGTATTAGAGTATATCGGGTGAGTTAGGAGTGATTTGGATTGAAAATGAAACAAATAGCATGTTTGAAGAAAGCTTGAATATGAAAAGTCAACCAAGAGTTGACTATTGAGTTAGAGTGCTCGGAACCGGATTCTGATGATTCGACTAGTTCCGGGGGATCAATTATGACTTAGGAGAACAATCGGAATTGAATTCGGAGGTCCGGTGTAGTTTTAAGCTTGAATTGGCGAATGTTGAATTATGGCGAAAACCGGATGGTAGGTGATATTTTGATCCGGGGGTCGGAATGGAATTCCGACAATTTCTGTAGCTTCGTTATGTGATTTTGGATATGTCTGCAAATTTTCAGGTCATTCGGACATCGTTTGATCGGGTTTTGGGTTGAATGTTAGTTTTGAAAGTTTTTAAGAAATGTAGGCTTGAATCCGTGGTTAATTGATGATTTTGATGTTTAGGATGGTGTTTTTATGATTGGAACAAGTTCGAATAAGGAATTAGGATGTGTTGGTGTGTTTGAATGAGGTCCCGGGGCCTCGGGGTGTTTTCGGATGGTTAATCGGGAGAAAAACATGGAAATTGCAGGTTTGAGGAGTCCTGTCTCTGTTGTTTCCGCTCCTGCGGAATTATGGGCGCAGGAGCGGGTGCGCTGAAGCGGACCAGGAGCGCAGAAGCGCTGGGCACCGCAGAAGCGGAGCATTTTCCGCTGAAGCGGAATCGCGGAAGCGGAAAGGGAGCCGCAGAAGCGGCCATCGCAGAAGCGGGAGGGAGCCGCTTAGGCGAGTCCGCAGAGGCGGACGTCTAGCCGCAGAAGCGGAAATATCCGCAGGAGCGATCGAGTCTCCGCAGAAGCGGACGCGTAGGAGCGGAAATTCTTCCGCAGAAGCGGAAATCGCTGTAAGTTAAGTGTATCAGAAGTTAGAAAATTTCAGAAACATTTCAACATTTGGGGGTCTCGGCTTAAGGGCGACTTTGGGCGATTTTGAGGGAGAAATCAAGGGAAATCATCAGGTAATCAACTATGAACTCATATTATGATTAGTATTGATAATATCATGCAATTATATCATGAAAATGGAAGAATTGGGGTGATTCATGGAAGATTTAACCCTAGGTTTGAACTTTAGAAAATCAAGGTTTTGAATGAGCAAATGGAGTCCGATTTTGGTAAAATTAATATGCTTAGACTCGTATTGAGATGAGGGTTCCGAATATGTGACTTTCGTAAATTTTCGAGAATCGTACCGAAAGTCGGGTTTTACCAACTTGGTATAATGTTGGGAATTTCATATGAATTGAAGTGGGTTATGATTCTTTGACCCGTAATTGATATAATTATTGTTATTTGACTAGATTCTACACACGAGGCATCGAAATTCAAAGGAAAAGGCATCGCGGACGATTCGACGACCGGTTAGAGGTGAGTAGTTTGTGTATATTGTAGCCTGAGGGTTCGAAACCCCGGCTTAGCACATTGTGACGCTAATAGGGCGTGGCTCGCACAACGTGGCAGGTGCGGGATTGATTGTGATTGGGGATTGAGACTTGGTCCATCCCGGAAATGAATAATATGTTGTTAGTGTTGGAAATACACTGTATTTGCTATATTTGTGGGCTGTAAGCCTTGTTTGGGGCCTTGTGCCGATCTGTTGCGTCCTTAGAGGACAATATTTATGTGATAGCTAAAGATTGCTTAAATCACTGATCTCAGTCCTGGAAATTGTAATCACACTTTTGAAATGCTAAGTCACCGGCTTTTACAAACTTAATAAAGTTAAAGTATTTTTCATGAATTATGAATTGAGAACTGGAAATAAGGAAAATGAATTGTTTTGTGACTTAATTGCTTATTGTGGACTGAGTATGGGATCGGGCTGCACGCCGCAGTGGTTGATGTGAGGATCGGGCTGCACGCCGCAGCAGTATTGCGCTTGGGCTGTAGGAGCCCCTCCGGAGTCTGTACACACCCCGAGTGAGCGCCGTCGACGTTAAATGGGATCGGGCTACACGCCGTAGCAGTTATGTGCATTGCATTGCATCTGTATTTGTTGAATTACTCTGTGGTAGCTGTATTGTATTATTGTTGCTAGTTCGTAGGAGATTCGGACTGTAGTGTAGCTTCATATTGTGGTATTTTGTGGATTTCTTACTTTCAGCTACATATATATATTTGTTACTCACTGAGTACTTAGTACTCACCCCTACTCCCTGCACCTTTTGTGTGCAGACTCAGGTACACAGGAGCAGTAGACGGACATCTCCAGCGTTTACATTGTCACATCGAGTTGCTGAGGTAGCTGCCTACGTTCGCAGAGCCTAGCTTCTCCTCTCATTCCAGTTGTTATTGTATATTTTGTATTCAGACTTGAGTACTTCTATATCGTACTCTCTATTTCCTGTTGGGTTTTGATAGAGGCTCTAGACTTGTGACTCCGGATCTTTGGGAGTGTCAGTGTTTTGTTCTTTACTATTATTATTGGAGTTCTTAAACTCATATATTCTTATTGGGTTGTCCATTTGGGGACTGGCATTGTGCTATTGTTGGTTGGCTGGCCTAGCTTGTTTGTTGGGCGCCATCACGACCGGATTTGGGTCGTGACACAGTTCCCCCTAAATTTCCTCCAGTCAAATGTTTAAATGAATCTTTACAAATTTTGCATCTCACTCTATCAAAACCTTCAATTAATTCAAAAAAATTCCAAACCTTACTTCTTTTTCTACGATTACTCGTCGGAGTCGTAGGTGGTCTACCCCACGAGGCCCACGACCACCACCCCTTGTACCAACTCCAACACTACCTACCCCAGCACTAGGTGCACTAGTAGGTGTAGCGGATATCTCTTCTTCAATTCCTATTTCATTATCTTCTATTCCATAATCTTCTTGTAATTGATCATAATCTATATTTTCATTAGGCGATGTTTCGGGAACAATAGATATTGGGCTATTACTACCAGATGCTGAAGAATTACCTCTACTTTTACTCCCCTACCAGTAACTTTTCTACACGCTTTTTTAGCAGCACTAAACATATTGTAAAATTTAAGGAATAAATAAGCTCAAAATAAATATGCAATTAAAATATTAATAAGAGAAAGAGTTGGAGGTGTGAGCACGTGATTTTTGCCTTACTCGAGAAGTACTCCCAGAAAATTCAAAAATAAAAATAGTTTCATGTTGGGCATGATTCGTGTGATTTTGTGTTATTTTTATCTTTTGTGTGCACGTTTATTTATTTAAATTAAAAATACAAAAAAATATACGCTAGGCTTTGCATTTTCAGTGTTTGATATCGAAGTCATGTGATTCACATTTTTTTGAGTGATATGTAATTGTGTGCGTTAATTGTAGTAAAAAATAGCGGTGTTATAGGTTAGTATATGCATATGTGTGTATATATATATATATATATGTATATGCATACATATATATATATATATATATATACATACACATATAATATCCGATCTGGGCCAATTTCAATCTAAAAGCCAGGCCCAATCGGATTTCTTCCAAGCCAGGCCCAAATGAATTGCTTCTGATCTGGCCCAAGTATCCGTCCAGCTTCAGCCTGTAACGTTTGATCTGGACCGTTGGATTTTATTATCCAACGGCCCAGATTAATCCGTTAATTCCAAAATTCAGCCAGCTTAGGACTTAACCAAACGGCACCGTTTGGTTTAAGTGAGAGGATCCTGATCGTTGATCAAGTTTGATCCAACGATCAGGATTTAACTACTCAAAATGTATATAAACCCATTTCCATACCCCGCCCCCCCAAGCCAGACCCCCCCTTCTCCCTTCGTCTCCCAAAGGTCCTTAGAGACCAGGCGTAACGCCGCCGTCCGCCACCTTGCGCCGCCTGCCGGAAATCGCCTCACGGCGGTTCCGGTAGGCCAATCGCCACCAAACCAATGCCAAACCCTTCCCCTCACCTCCCCCATCACGATCCCAGCCTCCATTAGGCTCGAATATCGCTCGAGCGTCTCGAATATTTGTTCGAAGGTCGCCGGAATTTGACATTCATGCCAAACCTCACCAAAATCACACCATAGCCTCCCCTCGCCTCCCTCATACCCCCACCGGCCTTGGTTTAGCTCGAATCTTACCAGGGTTGTAAAAGCCCCAAATCTCGGCCATGAACCCTAGATGCCGATTTCTTCCTAATTGAGGTCTAATAGACCTTAATTGGGATGTTTTCATTATTGAAAACATCTCAATTAAGGTCCATTGGCCTCAAAAACGAAGAACCCAAGTCCAAGTTGAATCCCAAGTTCGAATTGAACCCAAGACAGGTCCGGGTCCGTTCAAATGCAGAGTTGGTCTTCTCTTATGGTATTTCTTCCTTTATTTCTTCATATTCCATTTGTTAATCAATTGAATTTTGTCCTCGTGCTTTAGTTTTTCAGTTTTTGTTCTTCATCCCCAAAGACTTTTATTTGGTCAAGTTGTATTCTGTTAATTGTTCGAATGTGTTCGTCATAGGATAGTTATTCGTTTCGCTTGGCGTCGTCGAATATTTGGTTTTCATTTTTTGCCGAGACTTTCAGAATCACTGTTTGGATAATTGATTTGTTACCATTGTTATAGGTTGTAGTTGATTAAATGTCGTCGATTAGCTGCATAGGTCGATTTGTTTGATATCCCAGACAGTGAATAACACTTGTGAATTGAATTGGAGTGTTTGATTGAAACCGAACTTAGGATGGGAATTAGCTGACTAGAAATTAGGTGTTAGCATCTTTGAAATATCCCTGGTGCCCTGCACATGAAGCTGGACAGTGGAGTCTGCTGTCACTGCAGGGCACTTAGCCTTGTCTGGGCAGAAACCATAGTTAATTAATAAAGTCCATACATGGACAAGGGGTAGTGGAAGTTCAGGGACAGTGGGTCTGGCAGAGTTGAGAGCATGGGCAGGGTGATAGTTAATTAGGGGCAGATGGTCTGGAGGGGCTGAACTATAAGTATAGGGAGAGTTCATTAGAGCAGGGGAGACATATAGAGACAGACTTGAGAGCATCCTGGAGAAGCAAAAACAGCAGCATATTCATACATTTGATAGATAGACATTGACAGATATTAGAGAGCACCTGAGAGAGCACACTGAGAGAGCAAAAGTTTCATACACAGATAGAGATTGAAATACCTGAAGAAGCAAAAACAGTAAAACCTGAGAGTAACTAGAACACCTGAAGAAAAATAGATACAAGAATACATATAGAAAGATACAGAGAAAAGGCTACTGTTTCATTGGTGTAGAGTCACTGTTTCATTGGCTTCTGGGTTGTTTTCGTGTGTTTTGATCCAGTTTGGTCACTGGTTTGTTGCTGTTCTTGTGTTGTTGGTAGTGCTGGGCCTTTATTCTTGGCTGTGTTGGGTGTATGTTGCTGCTGGTCGATTGAGTATTGCTGCTGTGTCCTAGTGTTAGCTGTTGGTGTAGTTGAGTGTTGCCGCTAGTTGTTGTTGCTGTGCACATTGTTTGGTCCAGTGTTGGTTCTTCTTTTGTCCAGTGTTGCTACTGTCGACCATTGCCACTCTTTTGTTGTTCTTTTGGTCATTCGTATTGCTGGTTGGTCCATTTGGTTGCTGCCTGGGTTGATTATCGTTGCTGGTTTTGAGTGTGTGCTACTGTTTTTGGGTGTGTGTTGCTGTGTTGGTATTCATTTGATACTGTTGGGTTGAGTTGATGCTGTTGGTTCATTAGTTTGTTGGCTGTTGATCTATTTGGTTGCTGGTCTATTGATTATTGATTTACTGTTGCTGTTCCCGCTACTGTTACTGCATTGCCGTTGCTCACTCTTCCTTGTTCTTCCGCATTCCAGGTACACACCTCTGTTAATGTAGTTCCTTGGTTCGAGAGAATGAAGTTTGAAGCTTATGCATGAAGTCTATTGAAACATGTAGTTGCTTAAAGTTCCTATATTTAAGTACATCCTGTTATTCTCCAATTAAGCTTGTACTGTTAGTTTTGGTTATGGAAAGTGTAGCTAGGCCAAAAATACACTGTCGTTAGACAAGCACGTAAACCTGAATTAGTCTGTTGTATCTATATTCAATCTTCTCTGCTCGTGTGTGTAATCTCCGAATCTGATAACGTTAGACCTTACGCTAAAAGCAAGATTAGCTAGGGAGTTATTACTCAATGGAATGACGTAATTAGATTAAAAGAGTCGGGGGTGCATTTCATGTGACCCGACCCCAATTTCGAGCAAGAGTAAATAAAGCATGTCATGAACCACAGGCGCATTTCATGCAATGTGGTTCGTAGCAAGTTTTAAGTAATTTGGAATCAACTCTTAAGTAAGATACAAGTAAGATACAGTGAGATGTAGTTCGCTTTAGATTTGAATCAAAGGTACGCCTCGCCCAATAGTTATACTAATCACATAGCCGTCATAAATGTACATATAAATACTTAGGTTTCGAGATGCGTCGTTTCTTAACGAATATCACGCCTTTCTCAACAGTGTAAATAAGTAGTCGACCCGGTCACATATTTTAGTCTTATCTTTTTAAATACGGGTGTGCATTTCATGCGACCCAAACCCAAACCCCGAAATGTTGAATAAGAATAGGTTGAGAATCCGGGTGCATTTCATGTGACGCGATTCGAAAGCATATTTTTAAGCAACTTTCTCTTTCGTAAATCACAACCAATAATAAAAGCGGTAAAAGGGTATTAACTTGCACTAAGTACATAATTGTAAAAAGCAGATAGATAAGCCAAACACGACAGTTGAGCGACCGTGCTAGAACCACGGAATTCGGGAATGCCTAATACCTTCTCCGGGTTAATAGAATTCCTTATCCGGATTTCTGGTTCGCGGACTGTTAAATAGAGTCATTCTTTTCCTCGATTCGGGATTTAACCGGTGACTTGGGACACCATAAAATCTCCCAAGTGGCGACTCTGAAATAATTAAAATAAATCCCATCTCGATTGTCCTTTAATTGGAAAAAACTCTTTGCATCCTTGCGGGTGCGTAAAAAAGAGGTGTGACAGCTCTGGCGACTCTGCTGGGGATTATCTTTAGAACTCGAGCTCGGAATAACTGTTGTGTTTGGCATATTTTATTATCCGATTTTTTTTACATGTTGGCATCAATGTGCAAAATGTTGTTTTTACTGCTTTGATATTGTGTGAATTGTACATATAAATTGTGCCGGAACCAATCTCCTCTCTGAGTCTTCTAAATCATGAAGAAGGGTGCACTTCGTGTGACTTCTTTTCCGTATAGTGTCTAATTCCCATTTTAGAACGAGGTTTGGATAAGTTGCAAAACCGGTGAAGCTTCTGTATTCCCGGATTGCTGCC
>JASVEL010010789.1:0-38467 GCA_032618575.1 Nicotiana noctiflora | reverse complement strand
TTGTGTATTGGATTTCAAAGGTAGTTGGGATGAACACTTACCACTGATAGAATTTTCTTATAATAACAACTTTCATGCTAGCATTCAGATGGCCCCATTTGAGGCATTGTACGGGAGAAGGTGTAGGTCACCAATTAGATGGTTTGAGGTAGGCGAAGTGGAATTGCTAGGGCCAGATCTTGTGTACCAAGCTATGGAAAATGTTAAGGTTATTCAGGAGAGGATGAAAACTGCACAGACTTGCCAAAAATCCTATGCAGATGTTCGCCGAAGAGATTTAGAGTTTCAAGTCAATGATTGGGTGTTCTTGAGGGTATCTCCTATGAAGGGAGTCATGCAATTTAGAAAGAAAGGGAAATTGAGTCCTAGGTATGTCAGGCCATATCGAATCGTTCAAAGGATTGGGCAAGTTGCTTATAGGCTGGAGTTGCCTCCTGAAATGTCATCAATGCACCCGATGTTCCATATGTCCATGTTGAAGAAAGTGATTGAAGATCCATCCACCATCATGCCAATCGAGGCTATTGAGGTTAATGAAGATTTGTCATATGAAGAAGTTCCGGTCGCCATCATTGATAGGCAAGTTCGTAAGTTGAGAAATAAGGAAGTTGCCTCCGTCAAAGTATTGTGGCGAAGTCAACAAGTTGAGGAGGCCACATGGGAAGCAGAAAGAGAAATGAAGGAAAAATATCCCCATTTGTTTGATCAAGCTTAGAAGAAATTAGGTGCCCCTTCTATCTTTGAAACATCTATCATTTTGTCCAAATTGCTTCCTTCTTAGTGTTAGTAAAGTTTCTTTAATTTTGCAAAGAGTTATATGTGTTGTTGTTACCATAGGTCACTTGAACCTTCCTTGATAAATGAAATCCTTATAAAGACTCATGTGTTTTTTAAACAACCAATGGTAAGTGTAAATTGATAATTGTTTGTTTATATGTATATGATGTGTTGAGATGGTTAAATAAGACATGGACTCATTGAAGTGGCTAGTTTATGTGCAAATGTAATAATAAGATAGAATATGTGCAATCGTTGAGGTAAGGAAGCGTGTATAAGCTGTAAAGAATGTTGTAAATGTGTATTATTATTTGGGAATATGTTTCGGGGGCTCTCTGACAGGTGGATATGTCTATAATACAAAGGAAACTCTGGCGAATTTTTTCTAAAATATAGGAGTTAGTGAAAATTTTGACAGTATGCATATCATGTCTTTCAAAACCAACTGAATTTCAAAATCCTCATTCGAGGACGAATGATTTTAAGGGGGAAGGATGTAAGGCCCCGTAAAATTTTTGTGCTTAAAACCTAGTAGCCCATGGTGTCATGGTCCGAATAATGTTTTAGGAATGCGTAGAATCTCGCCACGGTTCGGACCCTTGGTAGTGATTTAAGCTTTAAAAATCAAAAGAATAAAATTTTCCAGAAAATATCAATTCTGATGTTGATTCTGCGGTTGCAGATCTGCTATGCGGACTGCATTCCTACCGCAGAGTTTAACAGAATATTTTCCAAAATTTGTGTTAAAAATGCGGTCCAATATGCGATCGCATAACGAAAATGCGGACCGCAGATCCATCGCATAATTTCTTGAGAATTTTTTAGTGTCAATTCTGCGGTGCATTCTGCGACCGCAGAACACGAATGCGAACCGCATTCTGGTCGCATATCATAACAGAACAGGTGAATTTTTGGGGCAATTCTTCGGTCCATTATGCGGACCGCATGTTGATTCTGCGATCGCAGATTTGACTCGGTCCATATTTTTATAAAATTTTAACCCGATTCCTTCTTTAATAAAACACCTCAAACCTTCATTTTCTCACATTTTCTTAGCAAAACAAGAGAGAGGAAAGAGAGATTCTTGAGACAGAAACCTAACAATCTTCAAAGGTCGTTTCTAATTGCTTGGTCCGAAAGATCCTAAGGCAAATGTCATCTTCCCCAATTTCTAAAGGTAAAAAAAACCCTAGCCATTTTTCTTTAATTTTTAGTTTTCAAAGGTGAAGAAAGATTTGCTTGCTATAGCTTTTGAAAATAGAATTTAACACTCATGCATGTTATTTGAACTTTAAATTTAGTAAAAAAAGGGTGAGTAGGAGTAAGAGTTTGCAAGAACGAAGTTGGCAACATCGGATAATTTGGGTGAACTTAAAGTAGGAGATTAAAGGAAGACAACCCGACAATAGGTATTTATGGCTAACTGATCTTTGTGAAATCGCCTTATGTGTACAATTCATTTGGTATGTGATAATTTTGAGAATTGTTGTGTAATTATTTGATTTAGTTGTTGGGTATTCAATTGATTTGAACTATGTGTTGTGTGGTATGGGATGTGAACCGAAAGATGAAAAAGGAAGTCACATTTGGTAAAGAAATTGAGAACGATTATAGTGATGGCATACTTGGCTTCTTGTGGGAATTAATGAAACAACTCGAATTGTGATGAACTGTTGAAAAAAATGGTATGGATACTCTCGGATATGGGAATGTTGTAACTTTGTTGTAATATCGGCTTGAAAAGTATTTGGAAACATGAACCAATTTGTAATTTGCTTATTGCACTTGTTTGTGATCTTGTGTAGTGCTCTTGTTTGCTGTTTGTGATTGTTGTGATTGAAACTGTACGCTGGGATCGGGTTGCGCGCCGCAACACGAAGTAATAATATGTGGTTTGGGGTGATAAGGGTGGCCGGGGTAATAAGGGTGGCCGAGGTAATAAGGGTGGAAAGCGATCGAAATTGCCATTGAAATTGATATGAAATTATTGATATGAAATTGTGAAAGGAGACAGCATGAGAGTTTGCAACCTGTGGGGCACTGGTTGCCCCTTTGTTTGACTTGATTGTGCTTTCCGTGCATGTGTGGTAGTTGCCTTCCTTGTTGATCTTTAATTGTACTTGGGCAGAGGATTTATTGAAATAAAGTAAGTGTTGGAACGTGATTGGCTGCTTCGTCATTACTTGGTGCATATGTTGGTTGTTCCGTTATTGCGATTTATTTGTTTATGGCTTGAGTTTACTTGGGACAAAGCTTGTCCATACATACCAGTACAATTCCAGTGTACCGACGTCCCTTTTGTCGGGGACGTTACATCCGTGTTTTGATTGTAGGTGGAT
The DNA here is from genome assembly GCA_032618575.1 of Nicotiana noctiflora. Lineage (NCBI taxonomy): Eukaryota > Viridiplantae > Streptophyta > Magnoliopsida > Solanales > Solanaceae > Nicotiana > Nicotiana noctiflora. Next base: position 35,351 of record JASVEL010010789.1, on the reverse strand, counting down.
CCGTAGCAGGTTCAGCTTATCGGCTGTAGCATCCTTCACCTTCCACTGGCCGTTTTGGTGAACCCCCTTTCCTCTCGGGGCCCTGTGTGGCTCATGCCACCTCTATTTTGGACTTTGATTTTGATTTTGTAAGGTATAGCCAGAGCCTTATTACTGGCAAGTATTATATTATCCTTTGTATCCTAGAGGCTCCGTAGATAGTAAACTGTGGGATTATAGTCCTATGTATATATATGTCGGGCGTTGTAAATTGTGAACTTGTTAAGAAGTAAAGTGTGTTGTTATGTTGTTAAAGGTATGATTTTAATTATAAATTGGTAAAGTCCTTGATTTTTAAGTAATGAACAATACAGGGGCAATACGTGGGTTAGAAAGGCACCCGGGTCCGCTTGACTGGGGCCACCCGGTCAGACGCCGGTCACGTCCCTCGATTTGGGGCGTGACATTTGTCATGTCAAAACGTGTTCTCAATGACTGGTTAACAAGGTGGTACCTCCAATTGTTCTAATTGAGATGATGTACATATATTTCGCAAATAGTTGTGAAGGGGCAAGCATTGGCAGATCATCTAATACCTGATGACATAAAGTTGATCGGTGAATTACTCAATGAGGATACAATGGTTATTGAAGTGTAATCACCTTGGAAAATATATTTTGATGGTGCCTCACATCAAGAAAGAGCCAGGGCGGGTTTAGTATTATCTATTCTCTAAGGAGAGGTCTTGTCGTATTATTTCACCTTAACATAACGTTTCTCTAATAATGTTGCAGAGTGTCAAGCAACAATACTTGGACTTGAAATGGTCGTTGATATAAAGAATTTGTGACTGTAAGTTTTTTGAGACTCTAAGTTAGTGATAAATCAGTTGGTAGGTAGCTACGAGGTCAATAAGCCTATGTTACGCCCCTACTATGACTATGCTCAGAAATTGATGGGATGGCTTGGCAAGGTAAATTTTCAAGATGTACCAAGGAAGGAAATAAGAACACTAATGCCTTAGCGATATTAACTTCAACATTGATTCTACCTGACGAGACGAAAGTATCCATCTGCAAAAAATGGGTAGTACCAATGCTAGATGAAGATGAATCTAAGAAAAATGATCTTGAGTATCTGGTTATTGTTATTGAGGTTGGCAAAAAAGATTGGTGAAGACCTACGATCTAGTATTTTAATCATGAGATAGTGCCACAAACCCAAGAATGAGGACCGATGTTTGTTGTCGCGCTCCTCGCTTTCTTTACTACAAAGATACTCTATATAAAATATTATGTGAAGGGGGTACTCTTGCGATGTTTAGGAGAAGATGGAGCACTCCAAGATACGCAAGAAGCATATTCTAGAGTAAGTAGATCTCATCAGTTCGGGCAGAAGCTTCACTTCCACATTAAGATGATGGGATACTACTGGTTAACAATGATAAAAGATTGCTTGGACTATGCTCAAAGATGCAAGGCTTGCCAGTTTTGCACAAATTTTATATACCAACCTCCTGAAGTGTTACATCCAACTGTATCATCTTGGCCATTTGATTATTGGGGACTATATGCTTTTTGGACTGCTACCAAAATCTTTTGGTGGCCACTTGTAAACCTTAGTCACAACTAATTACTTCTCGAAATGGCCTGAGGTTGTGGCCTTCAAAGAAGTAAAGAAGGACAATGTTGAAAACATCATTCGAGTTAATATCATCTATTATTTCAACATTTCTAGTTATATAATAACATATAATGGCAAGTCGTTCTATAACAATAGCTTTAAACAATGTAATTCCTTAATGTATTATGCTGGTAAAAATGGATTAGCCGAAGCATTAAACAAGACACTATGCAACTTGTTAAAGAAGGTTGTCTTTAAATCTAAAAGAGATTATCATGATAGAATGAAATAAGCTTTTTAGGCATATCAGGTGGCTCATTGCATGCCGACACAAGCAACTCCTTATTCTCTTATTTATGGAGTCAAAGTAGTTCTTCCTCTTGAGCGTCAAATACCATCCTTTCAACTTGCTATCCAAGAAGGTCTTACTGAAGAAGAAAACACTTATCTACGCCTTGAAGAACTAAAGGCCTTTGATGAGAAAAGGTTAGAAGCTCAACAAATTCGTGAATATTATCAAGCTTGTCTTTCTCGTGCTTTCAAAAAAAAAAGACTTGCTTGATGTCCTTCTAAGTTGGTGATCAAGTTCTTGTGGTGAGAAGACTTATTATCATCTATTGAAAATTTGGAGGCTACTTAAATTCAAAATGGGATGGTCCATATGTTGTAAGAAGCATACTCACGTGGGGCTTACAAGCTAGTTGATGCAATGACATGAGAATTGGCCCTATCAATAGAAATTTTTTAAAGAGGTAATATCCTTGAAGAAGATACTCTCATCAACGCACAAGCCTAAGCAGCATATTACTATGCTCTTAGCCCGGATGAGCCTAAATTGTGAACAACACCACACAAAAAAGTTCGTAGGTTGAAAACCTCGCAATAGGCGGCCCAGGCAAAAAATGTCTGTTAGGTTGAAAACCTTAAAAGAGACGGCCTAGGAAAGAGCTAGGACATAAAAAACTACTGATATTATTTTGAACTACATTATGTCTTAGTCCTCTTCACCGAGGTACTTAGGCATCTTATGGTTTCATTCTAAGTTCAGTTACATAAGTTTAAAAACATATTTATTTTAAACTACATTATAAATCGATCCTCTTCATCGAGGTACGTATGCAATTTAGAGTTTTATTCTAAGTTCAATTGCATGTTTAAAAAAATATGTTAGCATGACATGATCATCAAAAATCGAGTTGCGGTACCACATTGATTAACCCAAATAGGTTTACACTGCAGAAAGAAAGAGTGTAATTTGAGCCGAACCAAAACGGGCATTTTATCGCTTCAATGTTACGTGGATCTAATACACCAATGTCAAAAAATGAAAATATTTATACAACGTCCTATACAAAGAATCTAAGTCATGAAAGCAATTGACGTGAAGGATTGTCCCTGACTTGTCTTAAATGCTTCACCAAGTTTGCCTCATTTCTTCAAAAGATGATGCCACCACAAAAGCTTTGCGTAGTTGCAATGTGAATCTGAAAGTTTACTATGGTTAGGTCGAGTTTGAGAAATTTCTATTGATAGTCCGAGAGGATTTCATCTATAAATTTATATGAGCGGGTCTCCAAGTTTACTTTCTAACGGAATGAACGGATTGAAATTCTGACGCACCTAGCTTAAGATCTGATTTTTTTCACCGAATACGCGAATATGAAAGTTTACTATAGTTAGGTCGACTTCGAGGATTCTTTTGTTGATAGCCCAAAAAGAGTTCCGCATGAAATTCATAGGTGTCATGGGTATTTGAGTTTGCTTTCGCTGCAAATAGATTGTCATTTCGATACTCCTAGATCAAGATATGACTTGCTATAGCAAGATCACGTGGATCAGCAAGGCCAACACATGAGACTGCCGCCTCAGGTTCATAAATTGATTTTGGCTAACACAAGAGGCATTTTGCTCCTATTCTACTGTATGTCGTATAACATGAAGTCTAGTTCTATAGGATTAAGCGTCTCGCAATATGAACGCTCCTAACTTGAGGTATGAGTTTTCTAATGAGAACGCGCAGAAATGTTACGTGGACGTGCTGAACAACAACAACATTACCAGTATAGCCCCACAAGGTGGGGTCTAGGGGTGGACGTGCTGAACATAAAGATCAAATTTGAAAATTGATTTTGGTTGATACGGAAGGGACGTTGATCTAGACTTTTGATATGTTGTTATCTTTTGAGTGTGGAACCTGGCATACCAAACGACTTGTATTTTTATGCTCCCATAAAAAGTTATGATCTTTTTTCTTATGAGATGCACAACTTAAAAAAAAACTAAAGAGACGCGACAACTTTAAAAGATTTATCTAAGGCAAAAGTTACTATCAAAACAATAAAGAGCAATACAAGACAAAGTAGATAGAAAGCGAATCAAAACAGCAATGGCGCGATAAAGATGAAGAATGGTCCGTTCTTGAGTTGCTTCTACGAAGAAAATACACACAAGACGCATGTCAAAATTTAAGAGAAAGAACTAGGAGTAACAGAGGGAGTCCAAGTCTCCAATACAGATATCGCATATTAAAAAGAAAGATACTTTTATTTCTCTAATAAATAGGTACTACATTACATAATATCAACAACAACAACATACCTAGTAGAATATCACATAGTGAGGTTTGGGGGAGGTAGTGTGTACGCAGACCTTATCCCTACCTTTATGGAGGTAGGGAGGTTATTTCCAATAGAACCTCGGCTAATTCAAGCATAGGCACCACAATAATAACAAGAAAACGATATAGGACAACACCGAAAAACTATGTAAAAGCAGCATACACCACACGATTGATGAAATGCTTGAAATGTAAGCAAAAAAATATATCTAAAATCATGAAAAAGGTTTGAAGCTAAGAATTTATTAGCAGCTTGTCTCAACTGCCTCTTTCAGAAGGGATAATTTCTCTGCTTCATCATCAAACAATGGATGATTCACCTCAATGGTATAAATCTCCCCTTCGGTAATGGAGACATTCTCTCGACTTTTGGCCAAATTCACTTGGCTTTTATCCAAGATCGCGATGATCTTCTTCCTTCTAGAGGCCAAGACAGCTACCGGTTGTTCGATACTTGCAAGGTTGGGTTGAAGTTTCTCTACAAACTCCTTCACTTTTTCATATTCCCATTTCGCATCATCGAGGCGTTGTCGTGCATCAAAAAGTGACTCTTAGTGAACTTTTTCAATCATCTTAGACGATCGTAAAGCATCATAATCCGCATACGTCTTGAAGAAAGCCTCACCAAGAGCCTCTTAAGTAGAGGTATCAATAATATTTTCTTTCTTAATTTTGTCACCACCTAAAACCTACTATAGGCTATGATGACACACAACGTACCGTTAGGCAAGCCAACAATGAACCATCAAAATAATTATTCATTTTACTACTTTTGAAATCATAAATTTTATAAAATAGACAACTTAATGCATTTGAAATCATAGGTACTTATAATATTAGTAAGACATAAATAAAAGGGTAAAATATTAAATCAAAACCTCAACATCAACTAGAATATCCCCAAATCCGATATCACAAGTGCATGAGCATTTACTAAGGAGTACAATAATAGTATTGAGTTTGTCTGAAATATAAATTAGACAGAATAAAGTAAATAAATATGATAGAGACCCTGGGGGCTACGATACGTAGCTTGAAATGTAGCATATCATAAAATCCCCTTAGCAGTTGCGCCTGCGCACTAAGATGACCACCAAAATGAACCTGTCAGATCATGTATATTTAGTGCAGAAGTGTAGCATGAGTACGTAAATCAATGCATATCCAGTAAGTATCTAGCCTAGCTCTGCAGAAGTAGTGACGAAGGGTCAACTTCGACATTTACTAATGATCCAATAAAATAATATAATAAGTTAACACAATAGCAATAACGAGGTAAGATCTGTATTAACATAATCCTCAACCCGATGATGACATAAAATTATCAAATCTCAAATATTATCTCAACAAATAGAAGAATCAATGGCTACCTCAAACGGTTAAGAGACATCAAACTTTATCTCGAACAAATAAGGCATACCATGTAACTGCCAGATCTCAATTAAGGGGAATCTCACGAATTTTCAGACTCCTAGCGATATCACGCATGATTATGCCGAGGTCATATGGCCCGATCCAGAATAGTGTATACACTGTCGAGGATTGACAGCCCTGAACCAAAGATGCATCTCAATATACCATCGACGCGTTCGACCCGATCCACGAGAAAGGAAAAACTTATCGAATTACGGTCCACGTGTTTGCAACATAAGTAAAGGAGCATAAAGTAAATATGACTTTTGTCGTCTATCAAAGTTCCAAACAACTCAAGGTGATAAAGTTCGGCCTATTATATTTCTAAATCAATTTCAATTATAAATTCAAGTAATTAAACGAGCAAATTGAGTTCATATAATTCAAATATTACATGATAAATTCCTAAGTCTATCGGATATATACATGGTTTTAGATACGGACTTTCGTCACCTCGTGTGTATGTAGCACCCACAACTAGTATCACATAACAATTTAATACCTACGGGGTAGTTTCCTATTCACAAGGTTAGACAGGAGACTTACCTTGCTTCAAAATTCTATAACAGACTCCAACGCCTCTAAAAAACTTAAAATCAATGCCCATCAATCCGAAACTAATCAAACAACACGCAAACCAATAAATATATACTTTAACACTCATAATTAATCAATTTATAAAAATTCTCAACTCCACTCGAAAAGTCAACAAATTCATCCCTCATGATCACGTGCCCGAATTTCAAAAAATTTCGAAGATAAATATTACCCATAACACAACAAACTTAAATGCATAATTATTCTGAATTCCATATCCAATTTTATGATTAAAATAAAAAAATATCAAATTCTAGGTTTTCTTCCAAAATCCCAACATTTACTAAATATCCATGTTCAAACCCATATATAATCAATGTATTTAACTTAAAGCAAGTGGGAATCACTTACTGTGTTTCTTGATGAAAATACCCTGAAAATAGCTCCCCAAATTCGGCCAACAAAGTGAAAATCAGAGAAAAGTGAGCAACCTCCCGAACTAAAACTACTCTTCCCATGCCCGACCTTCTTCTCGAACACGGCATGATCCTCGCATTCGCGATGAAAAACCTTCTTCAGCTCCAAAACTCTTCTTAACTAATGCAAGACAAGGCTCGCGAACGCGATGCTTCACCAGGCTATCTCTTCGCGAGTGCGACCATTCCACCGCGAATGTGAATCTAAGCTCCCACGCCCAACTTCTTCCCAGACGCGAACGCGATGCACATCCTCCCACACCTTCGCGAACATAGGAATTCATCGCGAACGCGATGAACAAAGTTCATCCAACTCAAATCCTTTTTCGCGAATGCGATCACCCTTATGCTTTCACGATGAAAAAAAAAGCAGAACTAGTAACAATAGCAGCAAAACATGGAGAAATGATCTGAAACCACCTGGAAACTCACCTAAGGCCCCCAGGATCCAGTCCAATCACACCAACAAGTCCTGATACCTTATGCAAACTTATCCAAAGACTCAAAAATCCACGAATAACATCAAAGTCACGACACTACGATAATAAATCTTTCTTTTAACTTTCAAATATTCAAACTTTGACGAACACATCTGAATCATATCTAAACATTTCGGAATGATGCCAAACTTTACGTACAAGTCACAAATCATAATATGAACCTATTCCAAGGATCAAAATACCAAAGAAATATCAATAACATCAAAGTCCACTTCAAATCAAACTTAGGAGATTCAAAATTCTTTAAAATTCTATAATAAGCGCCAAAATACTCCCGGACCACCCGATACTCAACCCAAATATACGCTCAAGTCCAAAATAATTATACGAACCTATTGGAACCTTAAAATCCTAATTCCAAAATCTTTTACTCAAAAGTCAAGCCTTGATAAATCTTTCCAGCTTAAAGCTTCTGAATTAGAATTTTCCTTCTGAATCAACTTTGAATTTCCCAAAATTCAATCATAACCACACATACAGGTCATAAAATATTAAGTGAAGCTGTTCAAGGCTTCAAACTGCTGAAATTTGTACTATATCTCAAACGATTGGTCAGATCATTATAAATTCCTCAAGAGTCAAAGCGATACTTTCTTCTAGCTTTGTGAAGCTATCTAGAGAATCAAGGGATAAATCTTTAATCCATTACACAAGGTATGCTGCATCTTGGTAACAAAATAAAGTTTAATACGAGAGATAGACTCTTGTGGTTTGAATTTGGAGCATCAAGATATAATGGCCATGGAGAAGGTTAGAAGACTTTTTGACATTTTGCTTGACTCGCGGTAGCCTTCATATTGCTCGACATGGCTAGCTGGAAAAGCATTATATTTTCTAGAAGAGCGATATCTGAATCTTTAGGTAGACTAAGATATGTTAACATAGCCTTGTTTCCAGAATGATGTTCTCCACCATCAAATAAAGTGTGAGGACTTTTGTGGCCATAAGAGAAGGGATTTGGGTTTGTAATACAGCCGTCCTCCATGTCATCACCAAGTGTATCATCATACAACCCGTCGAAACCCAACTACATTTTTTTAAAAATAACTTTTGTTTTCAAGTAAAAAAAAGAAAATGAGTAAATTTGAAGAAAATAATATTTACTTGATCTAGGGCCACCCTCTACGAAAAATCCAGTACCGGTAGTATGAATGTCCAAGTCAGCAAACTCATTATGGTTAGCGTCCTTAGCCTTCTTCTTTAAATGGTTCCAGTCTATATAGAGACTAACATCACTCTTATTTGAATTGGAAATCGCACTAACATTCAAAATATTATTGGGCAAAGCAGAAGGTTGAGTCCTTTCCCCGATTGTTAGCACGACATTTGTTATCTTCGTAACATCGTTGTTTGGTTAATTGGGAGGCACTTTCCTTTTGCAAGGATTGTCCATCACCCTGGGAGTTGCAGCAAATGTCTTGGAAGTCAAAAAAATACGTTTAGATCATTTGTCTACACATGTATCCTTGCCCATAAAGGAGGTATACTTGGATAAGACTTTGATGCTTTGTGAAGGATCTTTTGATCTTAATTTGGACTTGCAAGAATTAGAAGACCTTTCATGAGTGTTCCTTTGATGTAATCACCTTTAGTTGATAAAGGAGTATCATCTTTCCTCGAAAATTTCAAAATGATATGAGTACTTTTGTGGGAAGAGTCCTCTCGACGAGCTAATCTGCATACTTGGAGGCCCCTCTTCTGATGGGCGTAAGGATGATAACCTTTATTGAGCCTCCAAGACGAATGCAGGAGTCCCAGAATTACATTAGTATTTTTAGTGATGTCATGCCCCAACTTGGGGAGACGTGGCTAGCACCTGGTGCTATACTGGCTCTAGAGAATAACTCTATAACTCATATTCGTTCGATGAAAACTAGAACATATATATGCCAACTTGGCTGAATTCATGCTTTCTGTAACTATCATGGGCTAACATGGCCACAACTCACAATGTATAACTGTAATGGGTAAATACTATATCATTGAACCATCGTACCCAAAACTTGAATACACACGGGCCATCAAGGCCTCTAACATACTGTACATAATGAACTTGTATCTACAAAGCCTCAAGGAGTATTTGACAATGAGAGATGGTCGGGACAGGTCCCCAGCCTACCCATAAGTCAGTAACAGAAGTCTAACATAATGACTTATAGACTCGGCTGCACTCTAAATAAAGTGGAGTCTTATCGATCCTTCGCTGAATTCTGACTCGTCTACTATGAGGGTTTGTCAAACTGATTACCTACACATGAAGGCATGAATGCAACATAGACAACAAAAAGGACATAAGTACGAATAATATATTGAGCATGTAAGGTAGAACTGAAACATAACAATAAGCCAATATCAATAAGAGAGATATAAGAATCAATCTAAACCTCTAAAGTGCCATTGAGGACAATGACATGCATACTAATTATACTTATATACTCAATGCCTATCTTTGGACTATTATACATATCATGACATGACTGCCCAACTAATCAATGGTAACTACCCGACCGGTCGTAGCACAGTGGTAAATGCATGACTGTTTGACCAGCCGCAGCTCAGTGGTAAATGAAGATGCATATTTACTCTACCAGCCTTAGCTCGGTGGTAAATGAATATGAATATAAAATTATATTATGAACATTAATATCTTTATTGTATGCCTCAATAGAGACTTACGAGCATAATTTGACATGTTCTGAATTATATTTTAGAGGTATGAATAACGTAGACATACTTAACTATTAGATTTACATTTCGTTATTTGGATCATGCCAAAATAAGGGACAATTAGACTTAACATACCTCATAATAACCCATCCAATCTTCAAGCTAACTTAACCTACGAATGTTGTGTTTACAAGCAATGAACAATACTATCGTATTAGAGAGAGTGCAATCACGTAAGAGGGAAATGTTAGACTATGCGATCGCATGAAGCCTAATGCGATCGCGTAGAAGGATTTTGGGGACCCCTGGACTTTGCTCTATGTAATCGCAGCTATACCTATGCGATCGCATAGAAGGATTCTACTGTGCACTTGCTGCAAATTTTTTGCAGTTTTTTTCTAAGTGTAAAACATCCCGTTACCTATCCGAAACTCACCCAAGTCCTAGGAGCTCCAAACCAAATATGCACACTGACTCAAAAATATCATACAAACTTACTTGAGCGATCAAATCGCTAAAATAACATCAAATTCAACGAATTAAACCCCAAGATCATCACTTTTCATTTCAAAGTTCATAAACCTTAACTTTAGCTATTAGGTCCGCAACATGTCAAACGACATTCGTTTTCGACCAAACTTTACAGGAAGCGCTTAAAGAATATATAAGATTTGTACCGGGCGTCGGAACCAAAATACGAGCCCGATACCATAGTCTTTCAATCAATTTTCATTCTCATTTTCCTTAATAATTTCAAAAACATTCTTTTACTCAGGTTCTAGACCTCAGATTTTGACTCCGGGCACATGCCCGAGTCTCATATTTTTCTACGGACCTTTCGGGACAGTCCGATCTCGGGTCCGGGTCCGTTTACAAAAAATGTTGACCAAAGTCAACTATCATTATATTAATATCAAAATTCTTTAAATTTTTCAAAAAACCATATATTTCAACATAAAAACTTTTTGGCCACGCATCCGGGCTGTGCACGCAAATCAAGGAAATATAAAATGAGGTTTTCAAGGCCTTAGAAGTACGGAACAAATGAGAAAAACATGTGATGACCCTTTGGGTCATCACAACTTCCTTCCTTCTGAAAATCGTGCATTCTATTTCGCAGAGTCTATTATAAATTCGTAAGTATGATTTGGTTCCGTTCTTTGAGTTTGTTGGTATCATGCAGTTTGCATTGCCACTGTTGCAAAAAGGTTTATTTCGTTTCATCGTGAGAGAATTTAATCCATTACCTTGGCAATGTGTGAGGGGGTTAAAACTATTCAAATAAGGTAAGAACTAGTCAATGCCTGCTTAAAAGTTCATATTCTAATCATTAAACAAATTTCCCAATCCTAAATGCAAGATTTCTAAATTTTATCCCCGGTCCCACGTGCTCGGATCCCGGAAATGTTTGAAGAATATTGTTACCCATAACCTAAGGACCAAGAATATATGATTTTTAATTTTGATATATTGTAGTCCTTTGAGTCTAGAATCAATAAAATCAAGTGGCTTGTGATTTCGACGTTCCTACAGTAAGATACAGTAAGATACTAATTTTTTGGTGAAGGCACACAGAGCTGAAGGAGCCAACTGGTCGGAACTCGTCTCCTATTTCCTGACAAGTAATTGGGAAGATCTATGGATAGTCTGGTTTTTATTTTTACATATGTCCTAGTTCTAGGTTTAGTTTTTGGAATCGTAAACCGCTCGTGATTTTGACGTTCCTACATCAAGATTTGAATTATTTGGTGAAGGCGCGAAAAGCTGTAAAGTTGAGCGCGGCAGCATCTGAAACAAATTCAAAAAATTACATGAGAATCTAAAGAAGGAATTTCTCCCTAAAATTTTGATACGTTGAAGTATTTGAAGTGTAGTTTCAAAAGGATCAAACGACTTGTATTTCTGATTCTATTTATAGAAGTGTTAAGTTAGCTGTTATTAGCTTGGTAAAAAAGAATTTTCTTTTAAAAAATAAAAGTCAATTACTAGTTGACTAGCAAGTCTTATATGGAAACTTTGAGACAAAATTCAAATTGGAGAAGCATCACGTCGTGGTGGAAGGTTGCTTGAATCAAAGGAGAGCTAAGTTGTCCTAATGGGTTTCAAGTGGATTCTTACCAAATTTGGCAATCCATGCCCATAAAGAGCTAGTTTTGTTCTGTATTATTTTTTGGAAAATCTACTGCCTAGTTCTATGTTGATGGTGCAGTACAGATACTATGGTATTTACCAAAGTAAATTGACACAACCAAAAAAGAGGGAAAGACGATGGTTCACCTTGGTATATCGGACAGTTTGGTTAAGGGATTCATAAAGAGAAGTTGTTTCACTTGTACTTCAAGTCTCCTCTTTGATTTTGACAAGTCTAAACCCTGACAAGCCTTGAAGTAGGGGGCATTAATATACATTTAAAATTTATCAAATTTAAATCCACAAAAAAATTAAATTTTACCATAAATTAAATTTTGTTTGTGAGTTGTAAGACCTATATAACCTAGTACTCCGATACCAACTTGTCACGACCCCGATTTCCCAAATATTGGGAGTGTGATGACCCTACTTATGGTAGCTAGGCAAGCCAACTTAATTACCTTTTCCATTACTAAACAATTATTTTAACAGTTCATAGCATCAATATAGAACATGAAATTTAATAAGAACAATGGCGGAAGTCTAATTTATAAATTTGAATCAAAATGCAAAACAATCAATAATAGCCTCTACCCAAGATTTGGTGTCACATTACTCACAAACTACTAAGAATATACTAAATACAATGGTCTGAAAGAAATATATAAGTTGTTTATCTCGAAAACAATGAGGAAACAGTCTAAAATAGAACATATAGAAGAGACGCTGGGCTGCGGACACCTGCTAGGCTAGCTCGATCTCATGATAATGAAAGCATGCTCCGGCACTAATGTTGCTGCTGCTCCTCAAAGCCTGACTTGTGCAAAAATGCACAGAAGTGTAGTATCAGCACAACCGACCCCATGTGCTGGTACGTGTCTAGCCTAACCCCGATGAAATAGTGACGAGGCTAGACTGAACACCATATAAACATGTGCAGTTATAAATATACAGTGGAAATCGAATACCAAGTAATTAACAACACGGGAGGGGAAACATGCTATGGGGAGATAAAATATTAATAGCAATCCAGAGTAACAACTAAAACAGCTTATAATCCACACTGAAACGAGAAATTAATATTCAGACATAGACACACAACTAAAATAACTTATATCCACAATGAACAAGAAATCAATACTCAAATATAAACACATAGCCTCAATAACGGTTGCGGCGTGCAACCCGCTCCATAATTTTCATTGTTGCGGCGTGTAACCCGCTCCACAAATACCACTGATTTGGCGTGCAACCCGCTCCACAAATACCACTGTTGCGGTGTGCGGCATGCAACCCGATCTTTAATATCATTGTTGCGGTGCGCAACCCGATCCTCAATATCATTTAATAGTCTGACTCCCCAAACAACAGTCACAATTAAGGGGTATAAAATAATCAAATATTTGACAAACATCCCAGCAAGGAAAAGAATCCAACAAGTTCAACCAAACGTCCCGGCAAGGGAATAATCAACAATGCTCTCTCTTTCTAAATTTTCTTATCTTATAACTCACTATACTATTTTGAGCCAACGCTCCAAAGAATCAAGTCATTTTGTATACTTTCAATATTTGTATCACAATCCGAACCAATGCTCCCGGAAATCAAATGATAATATTACCATTCACATGTTATTCACAACATATAGAAATCCTCCAATAAACACGGAGTTCACAACCAAGTCATGATAATCACATTACAAGGACTCACTGTCATGCTAGACACCAATGTATAGATACTCGTCACCATGCCTATACATCGTACTCGATCATATAGCAATTAGCAACAAGACTCAACTCCTATTCCCTCAAGCTAGGGTTAAACCAAATACTTACCTCAAAGCCTTGAAATCCACTTAATCCTCAACTATATGCTTTACCTCGCGGTTCCACCTCCAATACAGTGATATCTAGGCATAACATTTAAGAATATCAATAAAGACTCAATGGCAACGTCCCATAGCCTAGATATGAATTTTCTAGCATTATTCCAAATATCCCAAAATTAGACATCGGGCACATATGGTCCAAACTCGAGGCTCGGACCAAAACCCAATCACCCATAACCCCACGAGTCCAAATATATAATTTATTTTAAGATTCGACCCCAAATTGAGGTTGAATCACCCAAAATTCTCAAAACCCTAACTCTACCCAAAACCCATAATTTCTACCTTGAACTTCATAATTTAGGGCTAGGATTTCAGTAATTAATGAAGAAAATTGAAGAAAACAAGTTAAACAATGCTTACCCAAGAAGTTTTGATGAAGAAGTGCTCTAAAATTCGCCCTAGGACTTTGGAGAAGGAAGAGTTCGTGAAGTGTTATGTTTTTCCCGTCATTGATTCTATTTTTGGGCGTTTTAATAACTAGCCGAAATTACCCTATGCGATCGCAAAGGAAGTAATGCAAATGCATAAAGGAATGGGAGATGTCCATTGCAATGAAAATCATGCGATTGCATAGGGATGGGAAGGCTGGGCAATACGATCGCACGAGAACTGTTACGAAGGCACAGAAGGAAACAGGAAAGCTATGCGATCGCGGATGAATGATTGCAATCGCATAGAACAAAATTGGGCTCTTGAAATTTTACACTATGCGATCGCATAGAACAAAAACTGTGCAACAACGGACAACAGATTTCTCAGATTTTCTAAGTGCAAATCTACTCTGAACCACCTCCTAATCACTCCCAAACCCTCGGGGCTCCGCACCAAACATACACACTAACTCAATAACATCCTGCAAACTAATTCGAGCGATCAAATCGCTATAAAATCATGAAAATCAAAGAATCAAACCTCAAAATCATCTTTTTTTTCTTTTAAGTTCATAAACTTCCAACTTCACATATTTAGGTCTAAAACACATCAAACGATGTCTGATTTCGACCAAATTTCACGGATGCACCGGGCGTCAGAACCAAATTACGAGCCCGATACCATAGTCTTTTAATAAATTTCATTTTTTTCCTTAATAATTTAAGAAAAATAATTTAACAGAAATTTTTTTTACTCGGGTTCTAGACCTTGGATTTCGACTCCGAACACATGCACGAGTCCCATATTTTTCTACGGACCCTCCGGGACCATCATATTATGGGTCCGAGTCAGTTTCCGTTTATAAAAAATATTGACCGAAGTCAACTTTAATCATATTAATATTAAAATTCTTCAAATTTTTCAACGATTTCACATATTTCAACATAAAACTTTTCGGCTACGTGTCTAGTTGGTTATAAATTGAAATATGAGCTATAAAATAAAAAAGTACGGAGCCCAGTTAATATAATGTAAAATTTTGGAATTTTTACCTCCTATAGCAAATGTTAACACCTTATTTATTTTAAATAAATACCATTTAAAAAAGTTATATTCTATAGATACCATTTAAGGTTTATAGCAAAATATTTAATTTTCGGTTATCTCCTAGCCCTAAGCCACTAAATACCCTATTCAGTTACACTATTTTCTTTCTCTCTCTATTTTGATACATACCATTATCTTCCCCCATTCCCTGAAAACACGATGCTTAGTCTCAAAATTTCTCTCACCCATACTATTTTCTTTTCATTTCGATCAATTGTTGCACCGAATTGAATGTGTTGGGTTGATGAGTCGATTCTACTGGAGAAGAAAGTGCGATAGAATGGCGATTTCAAATTGAAATCTCCAACATTAATTAAGGCATCAACCAGTGGATTTTATGCAGATAAGTTCAGTAGTCCTTTAAAACGGGTACTGCCTAACGGGTTTCAAACTCAACTGGGGCAGCCTAATCGGAATTCGGAATTATTGATTTATAAGTGGATTATTAAAGAATTTCGTGACCCCGTTTGTAATTTTGATGTGTGGGAATAATGAGATTCAGGGTTTTTGTTCGACAGCAAATCGCTGAAAATTAGGATTTGTTTTTGGACAAAGATAACAGAGTTTGGGGTTGAGCAACATGAATTTACGCTAATATATTTTAATGTATTTTCAGCGTATCATGTTGTATTTTCGTGTATTTTATTGTATTCATTATCTTTTTTTAATTGTAATTCAATGTATCTCACTGTATTACATGTATTTCATTGTATTCACTGTCTCTACTAGCATTGGTCATGACTCGTGAGATCGACAGAAACAATAATACATCTAACAAACTCATTTTGCAATTAATAAGAAGAAGAAATTCATCGTCACCTTTGTTTCAAAGCGAATAAGAAGAAGGAGGTGAAGGAGGGGAGGAGGAGAAGAAGGAGAAGGGGGAGGAGGAAAAGGCCCAAAGGCATCTTTACTTTGGGTATTAGTAAAAAATATTTAAAAAAGTAGCTACCGGTTAAATGGGGGCAATCAAATAGGGCATCCCGTGAAATATTTACTTTTAAAAAACCATGCGAGTTTAGTCCAAATTGGACTATATCACACATGTCACTAGTTATACAGCTCACCTGGTCCTAGGATCATCCGCGCTGCTACGCCCAGTAGGCCACTAGAGTTACTTATATGTGTGCAACAAAAATGCATAAAAGTGTAGTATGAGTACATATTCAACGTGTACTCAGCAAGTATCCCGTCTAATCCCGAAGAAGTAGAGACGAGATTGTCAATTTTGACGCTTGCTAGTGGTCCAATAATAATATGGTGAAGATGTGAGGATAACATGGATTTATCTAGCAATTATAACTCATAAAGCAAGAAAACAGGTAACACCTTCTCAAATAATAATGAAATTCTAAGATTTACTTTCATTATCTTTATTAGTTTATAGCGGGCCATAAAAGGCAATATCAACTTCAATAAGTTTCAGGATAAGCAATGCAAGCATGCGCATAGTATACCGAGGCGGCGGCTTGATCCAACAGAAATATAAATTGTGCACTTGCCGATGGTCGATGGCGCACCTATAGATGCATCTATTTAAATCTGCCGAGGCATTTGGCCCATTTCAAAATCAAACACACATAAACGATCAATCAAGTAGTCAACAAGGAACAATTATCCATAAAAAGGCCAGTTCTCTTTTAAAGATTTTTGAAAATGAAGTTGAATCTTTTGTGGAAATTCATTTACCAACTCGGGGCGATTTAAGCAATTCAAATATCGATAAGTTTACAATTAATCCAAGTATAGCATATTTTTGGGTCCTAGACTATCCGGACAATAGCATAATAGTAGCTTCACATGGACTCTCACCATCTCGTGCATACGTAGCCCCCCACAAATAAGAGCACATAACCAATAACTCACATATGGGGACAATTCCCTCTTACAAGGTTAGAAAGAAGACTCACCTCGCTCCGAAGCCTATATTCCGATTCAATAACATGCTCAAACTTCCAATTCGGAGACGAACGATCCAAAACTATTCAAATAAGGTAAGAACTAATCAATACATGCTCAAAAGTTCATATTTTAATTATTAAACCAAATTTCCCAACCCAAATTATAAGATTCCTAAAATTCATCCCTGGGGCCACGTGCCCAGATTCCTGAAATATTTCAAGAAAGTTGTTACCCATAATCTAAGGATCAAGAATATATGATTTTTACCTTATTTCATAACAAATTTAGTGGTTAGATTGCATTTTTATCAAAACCCTAGGTTTTACTCTAATCACATTCTTTTCACTAATCTTGCTATGTTGATCTACCCATAATCTATGTATTTAACTTATGATGTGTAGAATTTACTTAGCTCTTTGATGTTGATAGAACCCCTCCTTAAATGCTCTTAAAAATCGCCTAAGGTCAAGTGGGAAGTGGGGGAGATGGGCTAAGTCTCGGAATAAAAAGCCACAGCTCCAGACGCAAAAGTTGCATTTGTGACTCTAGGCTTGCAATTGCGATGTCGCATTTGCGACCAAAGCTTCGAAAATGCGAAGCCTAGCCTGCCCCTTCCCATGTTGCATTTATGGCAAAATCTTCGCAATTATGAAGGTGACAGCTTCGCAAAATCGAATCCGCATTCCCAAATGCGAACTTCGCCTATAAGCCCAGGCTCGCAAATGCGAATGGGACCTCGCAAATGCGAGTCATATTTGTGACCCAAGCATCGCAAATGCGATCATACCAGTACCAGTAATCCTATTCCTTAGCAAATCACTCCGAAGGTATCTCGAATCGCACTCGAGCCCTCGGGGCTCCAAACCAAATACTCGCACAAGTCTAAAAATATATTATGGACTTGTTCGAGGCCTCAAATCATATCAAACAACGCTAAAATCATGAATACACCTCCAATCCAAGCTTAATAAACTTTAGAATTTCAAACTTCTTCATTTGATGCTGAAACCTATCAAATCATGTCTGATTGACCTCAAAATTTGCACACAAGTCATATTTGACATTAGACCTACTCTAACTTTTGGAATCTGAATCCGACCCCGATATAAAATAATCCACTTATGGTGAAACTTCTCAAAAACCTTCAATTTTCTATATTTAGCCAAATGACTCCAAAGTGATCCACAGACCTCCGAATTCACTTCCGATCGCGCTTCCAATACCAGAATCACCATAGGGAGCCTTTACCAGATTCGGAATCCCAAATGGACATCGATAACACTGAAATACACTTCAAACCAAACTTATGAAATTTCTTCCAAAATGCTAACTCCCAAAATAGGCACCAAAACGTCCCCGGGTTATCCAAAACCCGAACCAGGCATACGCCCAAGTCCAAAATTATCATTTGAACCTGCTGGAACCTTTAGATCCTGATTCCAAGGTTCTTTTCTAAAAATTCCCGTCCTAGTTAATTATTTCAACTTTAAGCTTCCGAAATGAGAATTCTCTTCCCAAATCAACTTCGACTTGAGGTCAGGCTACTTGTCACGCCCCAAAACGAGGGACATGACCGGCGCCTGACCGAGTAGCCCCAGTCAAGCGGACCTAGGTGCCTTTATATCCCACGCGTTACCCCTGTGTCGATTATTACTCATTAACCAAATATCTTACCAATAATGACTGATTTCACAATGCATAAACATAACCATGTGATTGATTTAGTAACAAGTTCACAATTTTCATTTACAACGCCCGACATACATATACATAGGCCACAACCCCACAATTTACATGTCTACGGAGCCTCTAGGATACAAAAAGGGGAGTACAATACTTGCCGGTAACAAGGCTCCGGCTATACCTTACAAAACCAAAATAAAGTCTAAAATAGAAGTGGCATGAGCCACGCAAGGCCCCGAGAGGAAAGAAGCTCACCAAATAGGCCAATGGAAGGTGAAGAATGCTACTGCCGATAAGCTGAAGTGCCCGCTACGGATCCACCTACAATCATAACACGAATGTAGCGTCCCCGGCAAAAGGGACGTCAGGTACACTTGAATTGTACTGGTATGTATGGACAAACTTTGTCCCAAGTAAACTCAAGCCATTAAATTACATCAACAATTAATTAAGCCAACCAACCATGTTTCCACATTTTCCTCATTTCAAATAATTCTCACACAAAGCACTTTCTACAATCAACCAATTTAACAATAACCAATCAATCACGTAAAGAACAAGTAGTCAAACAAAGGGGCAATCAGTGCCCCACAGGTTGCAAACTCTCCTGTTGTCTCCTTTCACAATTTCACATTATTGATTTATGTATCAATTTTCAATAGCGATTTCGATCGCTTTCCATCCTTATTGCCCCCTGACCACCCTTATTACCTCGGCCACCCTTATCACCCCAACCCACACCTTATTTCACCACGTTGCGGCGCGCAACACGACCCCGCCTTACGGTTGAAAACACAACAATTTCAAACAGCAGATAAGGTACTACACACAATTTCAACAAGTTCAAATAAGCAACTTGCACATTGTTTCATGTTCTCAATTACTTCTCAAGCCAATATCACAACCAAGTTACAATGTTTCCACATTCAAGAATATTCACACATGTATATTCAACAATTTTCCATAATTCAAGTGTTTCATCTCTTTCCACAATAAACCAATTCTCAAGTGTTTCGTTTTCTTTTCCACAAGGTGCCATATAGGCTATCATAATCATTATTCACAAATTCTTTACCCAATTCAACTCTCATTTACCTTTCGGTTCATATTTCATACCACAACACTCATAGTTCAACAACAACTTTGAATATCCAACAACAACATCAATTAATCACATACAATTTCTCAAATCAACACATGCCAAACAATTTTACACATAAGGGCGATTTCACAAGAATCAAAATTAGCCATACATACCTCGATTGAGCTTTCCTTAAGTTACTACAACACTCCAAAACTCTAGCAATTCCAATCTACTATGAGACATAACAAAATTAAACACATATTAGAAAGATATTCATGAAACTAGCTCATTTGAGCATTTTATCAAATACTAATTGTGCATCTTGATTTCAAATCCCCTTTTCAAGAATTACTTCATTCCCTAACCCTATCTTTACTTATTTATGTTCATCAATCTTCCCACAACTCTATTTGCACAAGCATGCATACATAACACTACCATACCAAGAATCATACCTCAATAACACATCTCACAACCTCTACAATACTAACATAACCTAGGTTAGGAACCCATGGCTCCCAATCACCCTCCCATGAGTTCTAATGTATGTATCTTACATAAATAATCACCATAGAGTAGTTGGAGATGATAGACATACCTCTTGTTGTAAGAATTTTAAGAATCTCCACTTGAGGTGTTCTTGAAGAATTCAAGAATTAGAAGGAAAATCTAAGGATTTTGAAGATTAATCCTTGTTAGTATAAGTGTTTAAGGGGTAGAAATTACTCAAAGAACTATAAAATCTTACCTTAGATCATAGGGATGAAGTTTGGGATGAAACCCTCTTGAGAGAGCAAGTCATAACCCCAAAAATGAGTTTGGAACACTCTAGGCCGGTCTTTGGGGTATTAAAACTATCCAGGTGCGCGAAGTGTTGCCCAGAGGTGCGCGAAGTGTGCAAGCTTCGCGCATGACTTCGCGCATTTTCCTGAGCATTCTGCCTAAGGTGCGCGAAGTGTGCGCGAAGTCCACTTCGCGCAGGACTTCGCGCATGTGACACCTGACGAGTAAAATGATCATAACTTTCTGTATACACCTCCGAAGGACAAACGGTTTGTTGCGTTGGAAACTAGACTCAAAGGGCTTTAATTTGATAGGTCGATCCTCACACAACTCATTATATAACTGGAGATATGATCGTTCAAAGTGAGGTCTTGTGCGCACTCTTTTACAGATTTCGTCTAATATGCAATTTTCCATCTTGGATTAGGCTTAGGCCTCTCCTTAGACCCCAAATCACTTATAATAAGACTTATAACCTTATTAAACTATCTAATTAGTATCCATAACATTATGAATCCTTATTTGCACACGAGATAAAACAATGTAGCCTACATTAGCACGACGAAATCTTAAATAACTCGAAAAAAAAATTTTCGGGGCCTTACATCCTCCCCCCTTAAGATCATTCGTCCTCGAATGAGGATTTGAGAATGAGTTGGCTTTGAAAGACATGCTATGCAAACTATCAAAATTTTGACTAACTCTTATATTCTAGAAAAATTTCGCCAGAGTTTCCTTTGTATTATGGACATATCCACCTGTCAGAGGGCCCCCGAAACAGATTACCAAACAACAATACACAAATACAACACCTTTCACAACTGGTATACACTTTCTTATCTCAACGAATGCACATATTCTATCACATTGTTACAATTGCACATAACTAGTCACTTCGATGAATTTTCACCTTATTTAACCATTTTAACACACCATGTACACTTAACAAACCATTACCAATCTACACTTACTATTAGTTGTTTATTAAACACGTAAATCTTCATAAGGCTTTCATTTATCAAGAACGGTTCAAGTGACCCAAGGTAACAACACATTTAACTCATTACAAATAAAGGAGACTTTACTAATACTAAGAGGGAAACAACTTAGGCAAGATGATAGTTACTAGGAGTAGGAGGGTCACCTAATTTCTTCTAGGCTTGATCGAACAAATGGGGGTACTTTTCCTTCATCTCTTTTTCTGCTTCCCATGTGGCCTCCTCAACTTGTTGACTTCGCCACAATACTTTAAGAGAGGCAACTTCCTTATTTCTCAACTTACGGACTTGCCTATCAAGAATGGCAACTGGAACTTCTTCATATGACAAATCTTCATTAACCTCTATAGCTTCGACCGGCATGATGGTGGATGGATCTCCAATCACTTTCTTCAACATGGACACATGGAATACCGGATGCACTGATGACATCTCGGGAGGCAACTCTAGCCTATAAGCAACTTGACCAATCCTTTGAACGATCCGATATGGCCCGACATACCTAGGACTCAATTTTCCTTTCTTTCCGAATCGCATGACTCCCTTCATAGGAGATACCCTCAAGAACACCCAATCATCGACTTGAAACTCCAAATCCCTTCGACGAACGTCTGCATAGGACTTTTGACGACTCTGTGCTGTTTTCATTCTCTCCCGAATAACCTTGACCTTTTCCATAGCTTCGTATACCATATCTGGCCCTAGCAATTCCGCTTCACCTACCTCAAACCACCCGATTGGCGACCTACATCTTCTCCCGTACAATGCCTCAAATGGGGCCATCTGAATGCTAGCATGATAGCTGTTATTGTAAGCAAATTCTATCGGTGGCAAGTGTTCATCCCAATTACCTTTAAAATCTAAGACACAAGCCCGCAACATATCTTCGAGCGTCTGAATGGTCCGCTCGGCCTGACCGTCGGTCTGTGGATGGAAAGCTGTGCTGAGATTCACCTGAGTTCCCAAACCTTGCTGAAACTTCTTCCAAAAGTTAGCGGTGAACTGAGCCCCGCGATCTGAGATGATAGAAAGTAGAGTGCCATGAAGCCTTACTATCTCTTTGATGTACAATCTTGCATATTGCTCCGCAGTATCAGTGGACTTGACAGGCAAGAAGTGAGCTGATTTGGTGAGTCGATCTACTATCACCCATATTGAATCGAACTTACGCTGAGTGCGAGGTAACCCTACCACGAAATCCATATTGATCATCTCCCATTTCCACCTTGGTATTTCTATAAGGTGAGTTAATCCACCGGGCCGTTGATGCTCGGCCTTCACTTGTTGACAGTTCGGACATTTAGCTACAAAGCTTGCTACATCCCTTTTCATACCGTTCCACCAATAAATCTCCTTAAGATCATGATACATTTTCGTGGAACCTGGGTACACCGAATTCCTGGAAACATGAGCCTCTGCCATCACTCTTTCCCGAAGCTCGTTCATGTCCGGAACACATAGTCTACCTTGACACCGTAATACACCATCCTCTCTGCTGAGTAAAAATGCTGAGGTCTTTTCATTCATAACTGCTTCCTTCACTCGAACCAATGCTGGATCCATGAACTGCTTTTCCTTGATTTCCGGAACCAATGATGATTCTGCTCCATTATGCACCAATACATTCCCCTCGTCTGACGCCAAAATACGAACCCCTAAACTGGCCAATTGGTAAACCTCCCGAGCCAGGAGTCTCTGATCCACACCCAAATGAGCCAAACTACCCATGGATTTTCGACTAAGAGCGTCGGCTACCACATTTGCCTTCCCTGGATGGTACAATATGTTCATATCATAGTCCTTAAGCAATTCTAACCACCGCCGCTGTCTCAGATTCAGTTCCTTCTACTTGAACAAATACTGGAGGCCCTTGTGGTCTGGAAACACATCTACATGAACTCCATAAAGATAATACCGCCATATTTTAAAGCAGACACAGCTGTCGCGAGCTCCAAATCATGTGTCGGATAATTCTTCTCGTGATTCTTGAGTTATCTCAAAGTATACTCTATAACCTTTCCGTGTTGCATCAATACACACCCCAAACCAACCTTGGAGGCATAACTATCACCTTAATACTTTACATCATTAGCGGAACATCTTTATTATATTCTTCTTACATAAGACCTTCCACGAATTGAGTTCTACTGTAATTTCCTTGATATGGTTACGATCCCATGTGAACAATTTCTACTAACTCTTCACAATTCTTAACAAAAGGCATTACTGAATGAGTTTTCTCGTATGACCTCCTATCTCAAATGAATAGCACTGGCTAACTTGCACACGTACCCCGAATAACACTATCTTGCACGACATTGCATCAAATGTAAGGTAACATTGTGCTCTAACTTTTCTTAACCAACCTCTTCTCCCCATATGTACATTATAGAATTTAAGAAACTGCACCTCTTTCCCCGTGAATGAAAATTCCTACCATCCCTCCTTACGGTTAAACACCTCTTAAAACATATATCAACAACCTTTATATGCATATGATTTAGGAAGGGTCCGTAGCCCGAGAAGGGTATTCTCTGAAACTTTAAATCCTCCTCAATCCTTCAACAACAACTTTTGGTTTTACTCTTAAGTGTAAGGCTTAGTCCACCTGATTCTATCTCCGATGAATAACTCGCCTTATTCCCCATGTTATAGTTACCAATAAAGTTCCCTGATATTGCGGCTTAAGATTTATCATGCTAAACACGTCTAGTCCGTCACGAGTGTTCATCCTCTTTCAATCTATTCCGAACCTTTCATTCCCATCCTGTTTTGCGGATAGTGCATAATTAATAGCTTTATTGTCCCACACATTTGTCTGCCTCCCGTGAACTTGAAAAATCATTATGTCTTATTTAATCATTTTACAGTACCACAACTTCACCAACGATAATCTCACTTCCCATTGTGTGTAGACATGAACTATCTCTAGACCCTTTAGTTGATATTCAATGTCACCCAAGTCGGTTGCATTGCGGTTAGTCCCTTATAACTTTTATTAACACTTGTTCCCTAAGTGGGTCCACCATTCTGGTGCAAAAATTGTTTTAGATAACCATGACCATCTCAATTTAAAGGTTTTCTCCCCATTTCTTCTCACCTCATTCTTCCTAGTTAGTGAATAGCCACGCACTCTTCCATATAGTACGTGGTCCATTACCTTTGGTATTTCATCCGGCTCACCTCTTAACTCTTATTGGGATATATGTAGCAAAGAGTGTTTGTCTGAACATCATTCAACACTTATCTATTTGTAAGACTCTTTAGAGGCTCTCTATCAAGCCCCAATTACCATCTTGGGTTGTTGTGGCAACACATTTATTTCTCCCACTCGTTCTAGCTTTCTTAGTATCCCGAAACTTTGTTTAAATCACAAATCTATGATTAGCCCATTCCAAGTACTCACAATCTTTCACATTTGACATATGGTACTTCCTTGGGTTCCATTTCTCCTGTCCTTCTAACAAGTAAAAGTCTCTTTACAAACATACTCTTATTTTCTAGAATCGTTGACCCTATCAGTCACATTGCCATGCGTGAAGAATTTACATTCCTTAATCTCTTGGGATGCTAGTTGTCTATCATTAGCATATTCTTTCAGAGAGTCATGTTACCCATTATCTCTTTTCTAGACCACACCTGTCTTCACCAAAATATTCAAATATCATAGCTACATGGTCTCACTCTTGTTTCATTGTATTTAAGTAGCCTCACGATGGCCCTCCCTCTCCCACATGGGGCGAATGTCCTGGATCTTCACACAAGTCTTGAGTGTAGAAACTTTAGAAACATATGCCTCATATATCTATCCCTCTTATATATACTCGACTATTAGGAAAATTTAAGTCACCATAGTATTGATCTCATAAGTTCCCTATTCCTATTCAGCCATGTAGGTATGGGATTCCAAGTCCCCATGCATATCCTTTATGAGTGTAACGCAACCTCGTACATTTCTGGGTCCTTATAACGTTCGTAAGACAAGGGTTTTCTCACCTAGGGTCCAATTGAGTCTCATTTCATAACTTTTTAACTCATGTGAGAGACTTACACTCTCACCATTAATCTCTTAGTCTTTCTCCCATATATCACGTGCTTATATAACCAATATTATTTCACACCTTGCGATCAATTATATACTTCTCGCACTAACCACGTGTGCTACTCAAACTTACATATCAATTATCAAATCAATGCCTCTTCGTGCGGGTAATCACTTTTAATCCTTTCCTCAAATAAAGCATACTTGTAGTACTATGTACTTATACTATTTATATTCATATTGTTTATTCAACAAGATACATGTGCAATCTCCATAATACCCATGTCTTTTCCCATTGGTCATGACATATGACAACACTACATGAAACGGACGAAAGAGCATTTAAACTTACCTTGAATCTCAACGCACGGGTTATAAAACAATCTTATAGTCAAGCTTTATCGCACGATTTGGAATGTTGAAGAAGGGTAATATTCCTAAATGTCCGTGTAGCCCCCTACTTATATGATGTGGTCGACAACACACCTATAAGAAGAGCACTACTAGACACGGCTCCGAGACATCCTAGGACACTTTACAAACCTTAGGCTCTGATACCAAGTTTGTCACGCCCCAAAACAAGGGACATGACCGGCGCCTGACCGAGTAGCCCCAGTCAAGCGGACCTAAGTGCCTTTATATCCCACGCGTTACCCCTGTGTCGATTATTACTCATTAACCAAATATCTTACCAATAATGACTGATTTCACAATGCATAAACATAACCATGTGATTGATTTAGTAACAAGTTCACAATTTTCATTTACAACGCCCGACATACATATACATAGGCCACAACCCCACAATTTACATGTCTACGGAGCCTCTAGGATACAAAAAGGGGAGTACAATACTTGCCGGTAACAAGGCTCCGGCTATACCTTACAAAACCAAAATGAAATCTAAACCGAAGTGGCATGAACCACACACAAGGCCCCGAGGAGGAAAGAAGCTCACCAAATAGGCCAATGGAAGGTGAAGAATGCTACTGCCGATAAGCTGAAGTGCCCGCTACGGATCCACCTACAATCATAACACGAATGTAGCGTCCCCGGCAAAAGGGACGTCAGTACACTGGAATTGTATTGGTATGTATGGAAAAGCTTTGTCCCAAGTAAACTCAAGCCATTAAATTACATCAACAATTAATTAAGCCAACCAACCATGTTTCCACATTTTCCTCATTTCAAATAATTCTCACACAAAGCACTTTCTACAATCAACCAATTTAACAATAACCAATCAATCACGTAAAGAACAAGTAGTCAAACAAAGGGGCAATCAGTGCCCCACAGGTTGCAAACTCTCCTGTTGTCTCCTTTCACAATTTCACATTATTGATTTATGTATCAATTTTCAATAGCGATTTCGATCGCTTTCCATCCTTATTGCCCCCGACCACCCTTATTACCTCGGCCACCCTTATCACCCCAACCCACACCTTATTTCACCACGTTGCGGCGCGCAACACGACCCCGCCTTACAGTTGAAAACACAACAATTTCAAACCGCAGATAAGGTACTACACACAATTTCAACAAGTTCAAATAAGCAACTTGCACATTGTTTCATGTTCTCAATTACTTCTCAAGCCAATATCACAACCAAGTTACAATGTTTCCACATTCAAGAATATTCACACATGTATATTCAACAATTTTCCATAATTCAAGTGTTTCATCTCTTTCCACAATAAACCAATTCTCAAGTGTTTCGTTTTCTTTTCCACAAGGTGCCATATAGGCTATCATAATCATTATTCACAAATTCTTTACCCAATTCAATTCTCATTTACCTTTCGGTTCATATTTCATACCACAACACTCATAGTTCAACAACAACTTTGAATATCCAACAACAACATCAATTAATCACATACAATTTCTCAAATCAACACGTGCCAAACAATTTTACACATAAGGGCGATTTCACAAGAATCAAAATTAGCCATACATACCTCGATTGAGCTTTCCTTAAGTTACTACAACACTCCAAAACTCTAGCAATTCCAATCTACTATGAGACATAACAAAATTAAACACATATTAGAAAGATATTCATGAAACTAGCTCATTTGAGCATTTTATCAAATACTAATTGTGCATCTTGATTTCAAATCCCCTTTTCAAGAATTACTTCATTCCCTAACCCTATCTTTACTTATTTATGTTCATCAATCTTCCCACAACTCTATTTGCACAAGCATGCATACATAACACTACCATACCAAGAATCATACCTCAATAACACATCTCACAACCTCTACAATACTAACATAACCTAGGTTAGGAACCCATGGCTCCCAATCACCCTCCCATGAGTTCTAATGTATGTATCTTACATAAATAATCACCATAGAGTAGTTGGAGATGATAGACATACCTCTTGTTGTAAGAATTTTAAGAATCTCCACTTGAGGTGTTCTTGAAGAATTCAAGAATTAGAAGGAAAATCTAAGGATTTTGAAGATTAATCCTTGTTAGTATAAGTGTTTAAGGGGTAGAAATTACTCAAAGAACTATAAAATCTTACCTTAGATCATAGGGATGAAGTTTGGGATGAAACCCTCTTGAGAGAGCAAGTCATAACCCCAAAAATGAGTTTGGAACACTCTAGGCCGGTCTTTGGGGTATTAAAACTATCCAGGTGCGCGAAGTGTTGCCCAGGTGCGCGAAGTGTGCAAGCTTCGCGCATGACTTCGCGCATTTTCCTGAGCATTCTGCCTAAGGTGCGCGAAGTGTGCGCGAAGTCCACTTCGCGCAGGACTTCGCGCATCTGACACCTGACGAGTAAAATGATCATAACTTTCTGTATACACCTCCGAATGACGAACGGTTTGTTGCGTTGGAAACTAGACTCAAAGGGCGTTAATTTGATAGGTTGATCCTCACACAACTCATTATATAACTGGAGATATGATCGTTCAAAGTGAGGTCTTGTGCGCACTCTTTTACAGATTTCGTCTAATATGCAATTTTCCATCTTGGATTAGGCTTAGGCCTCTCCTTAGACCCCAAATCACTTATAATAAGACTTATAACCTTATTAAACTATCTAATTAGTATCCATAACATTATGAATCCTTATTTGCACACGAGATAAAACAATGTAGCCTACATTAGCACGACGAAATCTTAAATAACTCAAAAAAAAATTTTCGGGGCCTTACCATGCATACAAGTAATAATACCTGAAATGAATCTATTCATAGCCTTCGACTGTTGAACGATGCGCTAGGGCTCAAAAAAACCGGTCGGATTGTTACATTCTCTCCCACTTAAAAATACGTTCGTCCTCGAACGTGCTGAGAACTGCATTGGAGTGGTTTGATATTGTTGTTTAACTTCTCATGCATCTTCCCGTGCTACCACAGCTCAGTTGAGCACATTAGCTCGATCCATTCTGATGATATTCTCTTTTATTCAAGCAAACATATGATCACCATATTAATCACTACATGTTGTACCCAAACATGGTTGCATAACTTTGCTGAACTCACACCTAGCATCACTTTACTCACTGGACCACAATAAAATTTTCTTATCAACATAGTCGAAATTCCATGAATCTGATGCTCCCCTCTGCACCTTATGAACCACTTAGGCCTTGCTCTAGCTCTTATAATATCGCCACAACGGAAAAGATGTGCAAAAATTCATAATCAACTACCGCGTCAACCAATCATTGGGTTTATATTCCCGACAAGAAACATCACTTCATTCAGAGCCGAATAATGATCTTAGCTCCTTATTGTTGTTTATACTCAGATTGCACTGATCCTAAATCCAAAATTCTTGTCTCACCCACTACAAACTGCTCAGGCTATAAGCCACCCCAAAAATAATCAAAAGTCTCATATGATTCCATAATGTGCCAATAGGCCACCAATTCGAACATGATACGAAGGGGAAGCGAATTGTAGAAGGAATTACCTAACTCACGCACCAATACAGACTTTCCTGTGCAACCCGCTCCAAATAACATACCCGTGGTGATATGCCACCTGATCCAGATACCATACCCGTGGCGGCGTGCCACCCGATCCGAATAACCCATGGCGGCGTGCCACCCAATCCATACATAAATCTCACAAAAGGAAATGCACATCGAGTCAAATTGCTCATTAGAATAAACATATATAGTCCTATGCTCGGCCACACAAAATGCATCCGAAAAGTCCCTCAATACTGGAACACTATAAGCTACAAAACTCAAGCACAACTAAGGTGCGATATATGATCTGAATCTAAAGAGCCATTTTTCTCATATAACTTCATTTCTACGCGGATCCTTAATGCATAAGCAATTTTTCAAACCGTCTCACAACTCATACGGTGCAATGTATCACTTCATAAAATGTCTGACAACGAATTCACACCCTGACTACTCCTCCATTAGGAGCGCATCACTGGAATGAACACGTTTGGCCCGATATAGAGCTCATATTCACATTTGAATCCATCCGCTGACCTCAAGCCAGTTCTGATCGTAATGAGCTAGGCTAATTACCTTTCAAATGTCCCTAATGACTCCTCTATCGCTCATAACACATAAGAATATCCATCATAGTCATAGAAATCATCCACAGTCCATAACTCAATAGACTGAGTGCCTTCGATCATATATTATCAATGTGTGACAACCACAATCCTCATACTTGGTTTGAATCTTTAATAAATCAAGTGACTATATGTCACACTTATACAATCTTCTTGTGGGGCACGCTCCCACAACCTTCTGAAATAAATAGAGGGCCTCACATCCAAACCACCAGACGCACTAACAGTGAAAAGTGATCAAGAATCTTCAACCATGATGCAAAGACTTTTTCACAAAACACCAATCTCAGGTGATACTGACGACAATACCAGCTCACTTTAAACAACAAAACTCCTTTTCTGCTCATCCGAGCTCATGACATCCTTGTCAGCACCAAACTGTAACCTTGATCCTCACTTCAAATTCCATACCACTCACTGCACCCAACGTGCAAAATAAAGCTTTTCATCATAGCTTCGGAACCACTGTTAGATTAACACTTCATCATATAAAACTTTCCACTTAACTCACTTTAGGGGGACCATAGGACCACACAGGTGAATTCTCGTGACCGTAGAATATGCAAATCTCTAAATAGTGGTCTAAACCACCATAGCCCATCTGGACCCACCTCCACATAACATGCCACAACGGTAGAATACTTTTTGAATAACAGTAATTACGGCGGTCGACAAACCTTGCACGCACCGTACAGTTCGCTTGCATAACTTGATCATGCTGAAGGAACTGATCATTACCAACAACATGCTAATTCAACTATGGCTACCCAATTTATTTTTTTTCAATTTGTCATTGATTGCCATATAAACAATGATAACTCCATTCAATACTTAGCACACTCCATCTGCACTCATCCCGAGTGACCCTGAATTACGAGACCATGTTATCTCAAATCCCACGAACCATCTCGTACCTCTCAATTACTATATCGCAAGTCAAAATATCATAGAACATTATGTGCCTCTTCTCATAGGCTGCTACCCACTCAGACTTGGCCCAAAATATAATCAATTTCATAAATCTTCTAGCACATGTAACACCCCATTGGTGATGCACCTGGCACAATCTGTTCCCTTGGAACCCGCATCTTTACAAAAAAAATCTTGAATCCTTCCCCAAGTCCGAACATGGGCCAATAGGGCAATGATAGCCCACCTTTAATGATTCCTCTACTCAAATTACTACTTATGGTCTTTTCCCGTTGCTGAAATAGCCCATTAATATGCTAGTAACCAGAATCCTCGCAAGTAGTTAACCATGCGACCCAATCATAGGAGGTGGGACTCTCCCACTTAGCTTGAAGCCACTATTACAAAAATCTGGAGTTCACCAGGATTCTTAATCTCTTATTGACACAACCTTGCACAATCATCCGCCGCAAATTCTTGGAATCTTTCTGTAAATCCCCATCTTTCATATTCTGAATCATCTAAGAACATTCCCATGATTGATCCATTTGTTGTATAACCAATAGAATTCTTCGTAGAAGCCTTGCCAACCACGCGACCGCTAATCTGCTCACAGGAATAACCCACATGTAGAAATCACTCCGCGGTATCTTCCAGCGCTGCTGCACGGGGTACAATCACTACGACATCAATAACCCATCCTGAGTCCGAGCTCACTCTCCAACTGCACAAGTCCATTCACCCTATGTGGACATCAATTAAATGTGCTACAATCCAAAGTTATGTTGTATCCTTCTTCATTCAAGCAACTCCTTCTTGTTATACTAAATCTTCTACCTCATAATTGCCCATAGTTCAATTTAAATACGTAGTCCCCAATCATCAATCACTAACATTCTCAAATCACTCCAAAATCTCCTTAAAGTATGTGGTCATCCAACTACAAAGCCCATATGCAACTCCCCCACTCTCCCTCTTTAATTAACTGCTCGGCCTGCGCTCCCTAAGCTTGTCCTTTTAGAAGTTTAAAACTCCGCCGGACACTTCCCTCATGTCATTCTCATCTTTTGCTGCTCAATCGTTGCTTAGTAAAATTTATCTTTATAGAACTTGAATCCAGAATTTGCTACTAACTCCAAACTTTTCCGAAGGTCATCTTTCTCGAGCCGTCAATGCTAGGAACACTGATTCCATCTTGAACCACCGCTTCCCGTGATCTCTGACCATCGCTTCTTCATTACTGACCCACAACACCCTACTCCAAAGGCGAATTTGAAGAAAACTAGCCACCGCCCACTTAACACATTCAATCGAGGATGATGATATCACGCCGTCGGTGAAAACTCCACCTCACTTGAAAACACCAAGTCTCATTGCCTTTCCCCCAGCCGGGAATAAAATTATAGTGCATTAGGGCAATTTAAGAGAGAATCTGAGATGAAGAACTAGAGCTCGGGTAAAGGCTAGAAATTATCTCGAGAGGAAGGTGTTAGGCACCCCTCAAGATCCACTAGTGTGGTTCTCGGATATTTTACAATTGTGACTTTAAAACATGCAAACATACAAGGTAATTTCACATAAAAACTGGAAATAGGTTGCAAATAAAAAGTACAAAAGGTTTAAAAAGTGCTGAAGTTTAGAAGAAAGTAGTTTTATAATTAAAGAAAAGATATACGAGTAAAGGGGAAGGGGTCAAATAATTTATGCAAGTAACTTAAAACAAGTGAAAGAGACGAAAGTTTAGGGAGAAATAATGCTAAAATTCAGACAATTAAAACAGAGATTTTTCATGATAGGTGTAAAGAGTTGAAGTAAAAGAAGAGAAACTGAAAAGCTGAACAACTTTTAAAATTCTAGAAAAAAATAACAAAGAGGGAGGGAGGTCCTAGGTTTATATATCACATGGATCATCCACACAACACAGGTACCCAATTGTACGCATAATGTTATCGTGTGATCATCATCTCCATGTCTACCCTTCCCACCCCGTTATGGTATTAATGAACAGAATAGTGTCATTAGTTATTGAATGCTATTACCCATCCCAATCCTATTAGTCCAAGAGGAAAATGTACTACTAATCCTAAATGGAGAGGGGTTTTGGGGCTTTTAGAAGTTTTCAACGGACAAAATGCTAAGTCGTCAACCAAAAACATGTAATGCAAATAAGGGGAAAAATAGAGAAGCAAACATGGCTCAAATACACCTCCATAAACCAGCAAAAGTCATAGAGCTTATCATGTCTTACACGTACTGGTTTGGTCTTAATTAAATAAAGTGACGAGTGGACTGGTCTAACACATATTTTTAGATGAAAAGTCTACATTAGGCTCGCTCGAATGCGGTTGATTAATACCGATCTGATTGATTAATAATCTTTTATCTAAGTGTTGGATAAAATGACCGGATTTGGGGTCGTGACAAAGATGTAAACTGATTATCGAAAAAGGTTACCACTTTTAACAGAATAATATGAGTCCAGCAGTTAACATTGCTTTTATTCGGATTCGAGATTTCCTATAGGCATGCTTTCTATATGTTTACTAGTTTTGACACCTTTTCTGACGTTAACAAAAGTCCTATGAACATGGTATCTATATGCAACTTTTATTATTAAACCTACAACTATTTGCCTAGTGACGCTTATAAATGTAAAATGCAGCAGTTTATAGACCGCATTTTTATATGAACTTGCATAACAATTAAAAGTTAATCATATAGGCAATATATCTATGTGTGGCGATGCAAAAATTAAGAGTGAATCCTATAGGCATGATTTCTATAAATATATTTGCAGAAATTAAGCGGTTAACCCTATAAGCATGATATCTATATGTGAGTTGCACAAGTCATAACAAATCCCTATAGACATGATCTCTACCCTTGATGCATAAAAATAAATCTCATCCCCCTTTTTACTAAATTCCCGAGTTTATACAAGTTATTATAGGCCCAAAGAAATAAACTGGAATAAAAAAATACATCAAAAATTCGCATCTACATACGAGCAGCCTAATCCAGACTTAATGCCTAATAATTTGAGATTGAGCCACTTCCAAGATCCATATTTCCAAACCTTCTCTCATCTAGGGTATTTTAGAGATCCAAGGGATTTCAGGAACCCTAGGCAATGCATACACCCAAGATGTTAATAAAAAAATGAGTTGTGCAGTGTAGAAGGGCCAGCCCTTGTGTGTCCAAGTTTAGAGGGAGCTCAATGGTCCTAAGGCAAGGCTCACACAAGAAGGGGCAGAACCTAAGTTCTAAGAGTGAGTGTAAGTGCAATAAAAAGGGGTAGGGTATACTCAGGCAGGCTGGTGGTCATGCCCAGTCATAAAGTAAAATGACACACTCCTGACCAAACCCGTTGGTCAAACATTTAGAGAGGTAAAGACCTATCGGGAGTCAAGCTATGTCCTAAGCAAAAACTAGAATAATGTCCGGCCAAAGCTGTTACTCAGCACACACAATAAGGGAATATGGATGGGAAAACTGACAAAAGCTTAGGGCCCAAAGGGTCCAATTCATATCCATGGACAACAACTTCAAATATTGCCATGTTTCTGAACCATAACTTAAAGCATATAAGGGGGATACGGGGGTTTGGGATTCATAAAGTAGCAAGTAAATAACAAATGACCGACAGAGTGCACACATAGACGATCATTAATTTACATGGGAAAGAGAACATATTACAGCATGCTAGTAACATATCTTGACTGCAGAAACATGAGTAGAAGTAGACATGAATGACAAACTGGAGCAATTAAAGAAAACATATTGTTGTTGAGACTTGTAAATTAAGTAGGACATACCAGTAAAGAAGCAAAGTAGGACATACCAGTAGAGCAAACAAGAGTCCACAGTCTAGCCTTGGCTTTCAGCCGGCTAGCTAAAGCAACAACACAAGTAATAGTAAAGAAAGAGAGAAATTTAAGTGTTAAAAGTGTATTTTGAACTCAAGTTGTTCGTCTGTTCAAAAAAAAAAGAGTAGGGTATTTATAATTTTTGAAAACGAGTGAAGAGTAAGGTAATAAGTAAAATTTAAACACAAACATGGAGACAATCACAAGTCAGA
>JASVEL010010788.1:0-89397 GCA_032618575.1 Nicotiana noctiflora | reverse complement strand
GCCGTAGCTCTAGCTGTATAGCATAATATGAGCCAATACTAGATGCGTACATTGAGAGAGATTATCTAAGGTGGAATTCCCTGTTCTAGCTGAGTGGGCCTGAAAGGCCAAGTCTATATTGACTGAGACAGGGTCAAGGACCCACTGTGATATATTATATTGGGCCTGAGAGGCCAAGTACATACTGACTGGGATAAGGTCGAGGACCCATTATGGGGTATGATATATATATACCTATATTGGATCGGGCTGCACGCCGCAACAGTATATATATTGGATCGGACTGCACGCCGCAGTAATATACATGTAATTTACATGTGGGACGGACTGCACGCCGCAGTATTATTGCGCTTGGGCTGTAGGAGCCCCTTCGGAGTCTGAGTCTGCACACATTCTCAGTGAGCACTTGTGTATATTATGGGATCGGGCTACGCGCCGCAGCGCAGTATAAATATATATACATATATATATTGGATCGGACCGCACGCCGCAGTAATACATGCGTGGATCGGGCTGCACGCCGCAGTATAATAGTGCTTAGGCCTAGGGAGCCCCTCCGAAGTCTGTATACACCCCCAGTGAGCACCGTCGACGTTAAATGGAGCGGGCTGCACGCCGCAGCGGTATATGTATTGGAGCGGGCTGCACGCCGCAGCATTAAGCTTATTTATATCCTACTACCTACTTAAATACTTATACATTATAGACATAGGTATGTGTCTTTATATATATATTGAGATGGTCGTACACCGTAGGGGTACGAGTGAGGGTTGGATCAGCGTGGAATCTTGTAGAGATAAATGTGATTTGGAGATTAGAGTATTACCATAGTGATGACGTACCTGTGAGGGTTGCCTTAGAACTGCTAAGTGATAGTACAGGAGTTCCTACTTTCAGTTATTACTTATTATTGCTACTCACTGAGTTGAAATATACTCACCCCACTCCCCTGCACTTTTTGTGCAGATTCACAAGTACCCGAGAGCGGTTGAGACATTGTTGCTGCTTGCTCACATCTACTTCTTGCGGAGACTACGAGGTAGCCGCCAGCGTCCGCAGAGCCTGTTTCTCCTTCTTTATCATCTTGTTGATTTCCTATTTGCCTAGACTTGGCTTGTATTAGGATGCTATTCTGTAGAGGCTCAGTCTCGTGACACCACGATATGGTTGGGACCGTACTTTATATGTTTTATCTTTCGCTTATCACCTGATATGATCTTTTTACTGTTTAAGTTTAACTTGATTAATAACTGGGTGGTTTAATGGATAATATGGTCGGGCTTGCCTAGCATTGTGTTGGGCGCCATCACGACCAGGGTTTGGGTCGTGACAAGTTGGTATCAGAGCCTAGGTTAACAGGTCTCGCGAGTCATGAGCCGGTTGGTAGAGTCTCGTGGATCGGTGCGGGGACGCCTGTACTTATCCTCGGGAGGCTGCAAACCTTTTTAGGAAAAGTTTCAATTCTTGGAATTCTTGTCGTGCGATTACTTTGACTTGATCTGAACTTTGACATTCTATTCTCTCGCAGATGGCGAGAACTCGATCATCCGGACGTGGAGGACGACCACCACTACCACCTGCTAGAGGCCGTGGACGCGGCCGTGGTCGTGGCGGAGTTAGGGCAGCTGAGGCAGTGCCAGCTGACCCACAGCCCCCAGTTGCAGAGGTGCCAGCAGCACCAGATTCAGGCACAAGCCGTGCCCATTGTCATTTTGGGTCTACAGGAGACCCTAGCTCAGATACTAGCAGTCTGCACTGGCCTAGCACAGGCGGTTTCAGTTACTACTACAGCAGCTGCATCAGGGATCGGGGGTGGTCATCAGACCCCCGTAGTACGCACTCCAGAGCCAGCAGTGCAGGGCATACAGACACCAGAGGCTTCTCCAGTTCAGCCTGTGGTTTCGGTTCAGCCGGCAGATCAGGTTCAGGGGGACAGGGTCCCAGCTATGACAGACGATGAGCAGCGTCATCTCGAGAGGTTCACCAGGTTATCTCCTCCATTGTTTACTGGTGCTCCGGGCGAGGACGCCCAAGTTTTTCTGATAAGTGCCGTCGGATGCTTCGTACGGTAGGGATATTGGAGTCCAGTGGGATATCTTTCACTACCTTTCAGTTTCAGGGACCAGCCTTCGCTTGGTGGGAGGCTTATGAGCGCCGCAGGCCAGCCGGAGCAGCACCACTATCATGGCCGGAGTTCTCCACTATGTTCTTGGAGAAATGAGTGCCTCGATCTCAGAGAGAGAAGATGTGTAGGCAGTTTGAGGGTCTCCGTCAGGGGGACATGTCAGTGTCAGAGTATGAGATTAGGTTTATAGAGTTGTCCAAATATGCACCGTGGTTGGTACATTCCGACAGAGAGAGGATTGGGCACTTCGTGGACGGCCTCATTTATCCTATTCGTATTCTGATGACTCGGGAGAGGGTTTTGAGTCGTACATTTGAGGATGCTGTGGATATTGCTCGTGACATAGAGACAGATCGTCGCAAGGAGCGGGATGAGAGGGAGGCTAAGAGGCCTCGAGGAGCAGCTAGTTCCTGTGGCACTCAGACCAGAGGCCAGAGTCAGTAGAGCCGAGGTCGCTCTTTCAGATCTTCGTAGTCGGGTCGCTCAGATCGTCGCAGATGGTCTTCTAGACAGGGTTATTAGGGTTCGCACCGGAGCCAGCCATCTCTCGGTGCCATGCCAGCTCAGAGTTATTCACAGGCCCCATCTGCTCAGGGTTCATCTCGGCCTAGTTCATCAGCTAGCCACTCCAGCGCCAGAGGTCCTTATCAGTCTCAGTCCCCAGCACCGGGGAGTTGCTACGAGTATGGAGAGTTTGCGCACCACCGTAGGGAATGTCCCCGTCTTGTTTCCAGATCTTATCAGCAGAGGGGGAAGCCCTCGTCATCTGGTCCTTCTACTTCAGCACCCGCCCCGCCAGCTAGGGGTGAGGGTCAGACAGCTAGGGGTCGCTCTCGAGGGGGAGGCCGATCAGGCGGACATGCTAGATGCTATGCTTTTCAGGGCCGATCTGAGGTCGTTGCTTCTGATGCTGTCATTACAGGTATTATTTCAGTCTGCCACAGAGATGCCTCGGTATTGTTTGATCCCGGTTCTACTTATTCTTATGTGTCTACATATTTTGCTCCTCATTTGGGCACGACCCGAGGGAGTCTTGAGTTGCCAGTGCGTGTATCTACCCCGGTAGGGGATACTATTGTTGTGGACCACGTATACCGGTCCTGTTTGGTCACTATTGGAGGTCTGGAGACCCGAGTAGACCTGTTGCTTCTCAGCATGATTGATTTTGATGTTATATTGGGCATGGACTGGCTATCTCCATGTCATGCTATTCCGGACTGTCATGCTAAGACAATCACTTTGGCTATGCCGGGCATTCAGAGGATCGAGTGGCGAGGCACGACTGAGTATGTACCTAGTAGGGGTAATATCTTTCCTCAAGGCCCAACGAATGGTTGGGAAGGGATGTCTCTCTTATTTAGCATTTGTGCGGGAGGTCGAGGCCCGGACTCCCAGTATTGATTCTGTTCCCATTGTGCGAGACTTTCCTGATGTGTTTCCCTCAGACCTGTCGGGCATGCCGCCGGACAGGGATATTGATTTTAGTATCGATTTGGTGCCAGGCACTCAGCCTATTTCTATTCCTCCGTATCGGATGGCACCAGCTGAGTTGAAGGAATTGAAGGAGCAGCTCCAGGAACTCCTAGACAAGGGGTTCATTCGGCCGAGTGTGTCGTCGTGGGGTGCACCGGTCCTGTTTGTTAAGAAAAAGGATGGATCCATGAGGATGTGTATTGACTACAGGCAGCTAAACAAAGTAACAGTGAAGAATAAGTATCCTCTGCCTCGTAATGATGATTTATTTGATCAGCTCCAGGGAGCTAGGGTGTTCTCGAAGATTGATCTTCGTTCAGGCTACCATCAGCTGAAGATTAGAGAATCCGACATTATGAAGACTGCATTCAGGACCAGATATGGTCACTATGAGTTCCTTGTGATGTCTTTTGGGCTGACCAACGCCCCAGTAGCATTTATGCATCTAATGAAGAGTGTGTTCAGGCCGTATCTTGATTCATTTGTGATTGTGTTCATTGACGACATTCTAGTCTACTCTCGTAGCCAGGAGGAGCATGCTCGGCACTTGAGTATTGTGTTGCAGAGGCTGAGAGAGGAGAAGCTGTAGGCCAAGTTCTCCAAATGTGAGTTCTGGCTTGAGTCAGTGGCATTCTTAGGGCACGTGGTGTCCTGTGATGGTATTCAGGTAGATTCGAGGAAGGTAGAGGCAGTGCAGAGTTGGTCCAGACCGACCTCAGTTACTGAGATCCGTAGCTTTCTGGGATTGGCAAGGTATTATCGTTGATTCGTTCAGGGATTCTCTTCTATTGCTTCACCCTTGACTAGATTGACTCGGAAGGGTGTTCCTTTCTTATGGTCCGAGGAGTGCGAGGAGAGCTTTCAGAAGCTCAAGACAGCACTGACCACAGCACCAGTCTTGATTCTACCGACAGCTTCAGGTTCTTATACTGTATATTGTGATGCCTCAGGAGTTGGCATTGGTTGTGTGTTGATGCAGGAGGGTAGGGTCATTGCTTATGCTTCTCGTCAGTTGAAGCCCCACGAGAAGAACTACCCTGTTCACGATTTGGAGCTAGCAGCCGTAGTTCATGCTTTGAAGATTTGGAGGCATTACTTGTATGGTGTCTCCTGCGAGGTGTTCACGGATCATCGCAGCCTTCAGCACTTATTCAGACAGAAGGACCTTAATTTGAGACAGCGGAGGTGGTTGGAGTTGCTTAAGGATTATGACATCACTATTTTGTATCATCCGGGGAAGGCCAATGTGGTGGTCGATGCCTTGAGTCGGAAGGCGGTTAGCATGGGCAGCCTAGCTTTCATCCCAGTTGGGGAGAGGCCATTTGCTTATGATGTTCAGGCCCCAGCCAATCGGCTAGTGAGATTAGATATTTCGGAGCCGAGTCGGGTGTTGGCTTGTGTTGTTTCTCGATCTTCCTTATATGATCGCATCAGGGAGCGACAGTATGATGACCCACATTTGCTTGTCCTTAAGGACAGAGTGCAGCATAACGATGTTAGAGATGTGACTATCGACAGTGATGGTGTTCTGAGGATGCAGGGCCGTATATGCGTGCCCAATGTTGATGGTTTGCGGGAGTTGATACTTGAGGAGGCACACGGTTCGCGGTACTCTATTCACCCAGGTGCCGCAAAGATGTACCAAGACTTGAGACAGCACTACCGGTGGAGGAGAATGAAGATGGATATTGTTAGGCATGTAGCTAAGTGCCTCAATTGCCAGCAGGTCAAGTATGAGCATCAGAGACCGGGCGGTGTTCTTCAGCGTATGGTTATTCTCGAGTGGAAATGGGAAAGGATCACCATGGATTTTGTTACTGGACTCCCTCGGACAGCGAGGAAGTTTGATTCTGTATGGGTGATTATCGATCGGCTGAACAAGTCCGCACATTTCATCGCAGTTAGTACTACTTACTCATCGGAGCGGTTGGCAGCGATCTTTATTCGGGAGATTATCAGGTTGCATGGGGTCCTAGTGTCTATTATATCTGAAAGAGGCACTCAGTTCACTTCTCAGTTTTGGAGAGCATTTCAGCGAGAGATGGGTACGCGGGTTGAGTTGAGCACCGCATTTCACCCCCAGACAGACGGACAGTCTGAGCGCACTATTCAGATCCTGGAGGATATGTTGCGGGCATGTGTGATTGACTTTGGTGGTTGATGGGATGAGTTTTTGCCACTTGCTGAGTTTGCCTACAACAACAGCTACCAGTCGAGTATTCAGATGGCCCCGTATGAGGCATTGTATGGCAGACGGTGTAGATCTCCCGTCGGATGGTTTGAGCCTGGTGATGATAGATTGACAGGGACTGAGTTAGTTCAGGATGCTCTGGATAGAGCAAAGTTGATCCAGGAGAGGCTTCGCACAGCACAGTCTCGCCAGAAGAGTTATGCAGACCGTAGGGTTCGAGAGTTGTCTTTCATGATTGGCGATAGAGTATTGCTGAAGGTTTCGCCCATGAAGGGTGTCATGAGGTTCGGGAGGAAAGGGAAGTTGAGTCCCAGGTACATTGGTCCTTTTGAGATACTCAGGAGAGTTAGAGAGGTGGCATATGAATTAGCCTTGCCACCCAGCTTATCCAGCGTTCATCCAGTATTCCATATGTCTATGCTCCGAAAGTACATCGGGGATCCGTCTCATGTATTATACTTCAGTACCATTCAGCTTGATGGTGATCTATCATATGATGTGGAGCCTATTGCTATTTTGGGTCGCCAGGTAAGAAAATTGAGGTCGAAGGAGATTGCAGCAGTTAAGGTGCAGTGGAGAAGTCGGCCCGTGGAGGAAGCTACTTGGGAGGTCGAACAGGAGATGCGGAGTAGATACCCTCAGCTATTTGAGACTTCAGGTATGTTTCTTGACCCGCTCGAGGACGAGCATTTGCTTAAGAGGGGGAGAATGTGACAACCCGGCCCGTCGTCATAGGAATTACCACCCCGTTATGTTGTAATTATATAATTCATGCTTTTATATCAGTGTTAGAGTCTATCGGGGGAGTTAGGAGTGAATTGGATTGGAAATGAGGCATATAGCCTTTTTGGAGGAAACTTGAATAAGGAAAGTCAACCCGGAGTTGACTATTTAGTTAGAGAGCTCGCAATCAAATTCTAATGATTCGGTTAGTTCCGGGAGGTGATTTGTGACTTAGGGGAGCGATCGGAATTGAATTTGGAGGCCCGGTGTAGAAATAGGCTTGAATTGGCTAAGGTTGAATTTTGGCGAAATCCGATCGATAGGTGAGATTTTGATCCGGGAGTCGGAATGGAATTCCGATAGTTGCAGATAGCTCCGTTAGGTGATTTTGGATGTGCTTGCAAAATTTCAGGTCATTCGGAGGTCGTTTGGTCGGGTTTTTGATCGAATGTCGATTTCGGAAGTTTTGAAGAAACTTAGGCTTGAATCCGTGCGTAATTGGTGATTTTGATGTTTAGGATGGTGTTTTTATGATTGGAACAAGTTTGAATTGCGTTATGGAGTATGTTAGTGGTTTTTGTTGGGGTCCCGGGGGCTTCGGGATGAATTCGGGGGTCCAAACAGACCATTTTTGGCCTTAGACAGCAGCTGAATTGCTGCTGTATCTGCAGAAGGAAATCCTTCATCGCGTTCGCGATGAAGGGGTACGCGTCCGCGAAGGTCAGCAAGGGTATGCATCGCGTTCGCGATGGTCTGGATACAAATGCGTAGGGTCAGGATCGGAGGCTTCGCGTTCGCGTGGAGTTGGAACGCGTTCGCGTAGGTGAGAAGGGTTGGTCATCGCGTTCGCGTGAGTGGAGACGCGGACGCGTAGAAGAAAATTCGGGCGGTTGAAATCTGTGCTTCGCGAATGCGTGACTGGGTGTCGCGTTCGCGATGGGAGGGCGGAGCAGAGCATCGCGTTCGCGTGAGGCCTGTCGCGAACGCGTAGAGCAATCGACCCAGGCGGTGAATTAAAACCAGAATCATTTAACATACGGGTTCATTTGCAAAACCCTCCATTGTTGAGCTCTAGAGTGAGAAAGTGACGGGAAATAGCTGGGAGATCATCGGGATATTGTCGGAGGTAAGTTTTGTGGTTTAATTACACACTTTTATCATGGAATCCTGAATTATTTCTATGGAAATGGAGGATTTAATGTGGGTTTAAGCCCTAGGCCTAAAATTTTAGAAAAATATCGATTTGAGTGGGCAAATGGAGTCCGAATTTGGTAAATTTGATATGCCTAGACTCGTATTGAGACGAGGGTTCCGAATATATAACTTTTATAATTTTTTGAGAAGCGCACCAAAAGTCGGGTTTTGACAACTTGTGGGTTTTGATATAATTTGGGTTATTTCGAATTAATTGCGTGAAATTAGCATATATTGATGCATTCTCTATGATTTTGAGCAGATTTGGCACCCGAGGAGATTGATTTGCGAGGCAAGCGCAAGGCGGATTGAAGCTTCTACCGGTTCGAGGTGAGTGGTAGTAGTAAACAATGTACCGAGGGTTTGAAACCCCGTACTAGCACT
Source organism: Nicotiana noctiflora (assembly GCA_032618575.1). Classification (NCBI taxonomy): domain Eukaryota; kingdom Viridiplantae; phylum Streptophyta; class Magnoliopsida; order Solanales; family Solanaceae; genus Nicotiana; species Nicotiana noctiflora. The sequence continues at coordinate 81,307 of JASVEL010010788.1, read as the reverse complement.
TCACAATGCTATATTGAGATGAGACACATGTCTTGAGACGAGTGTGGTGACATTGTGAATGGGGACTTGGACTTGGTCCTTCCCGGCTAATAGAATACTGTGTTGTATGACTGCTAATGAGATTATAACTGTACAATTGGGCTAATAGCCATGTTTGGGGCCTTGTGCCGATCTGTAAAGCATTAGGGAACCTATAGAGCTAGGTGACATGTATATCGTGTTGGGAACATTCACTCAGCCGTAGTTCTAGCTGTATAGCATAATATGAGCCAGTACTAGATGCGTACATTGAGAGAGATTATCTAAGGGGGAATTCCCTGTTCTAGCTGAGTGGGCCTGAAAGGCCAAGTCTATATTGACTGAGACAGGGTCAAGGACCCACTGTGATATATTATATTGGGCCTGAGAGTCCAAGTACATACTGACTGGGATAGGGTCGAGGACCCATTATGGGGTATGATATATATATATACCTATATTGGATCGGGCTTCACGCCGCAGCAGTATATATATTGGATCGGACTGCACGCCACAGTAATATACATGTAATTTACATGTGGGATGGACTGCGCGCCGCAGTATTATTGCGCTTGGGCTGTAGGAGCCCCTTCGGAGTCTGAGTCTGCACACATTCTCAGTGAGCACTGGTGTATATTATGGGATCGGGCTGCGCGCCGCAGCAGTATAAATATATATACATATATATATTGGATCGGACCGCACGCCGCAGTAATACATGTGTGGATCGGGCTGCACGCCGCAGTATAATAGTGCTTGGGCCTAGGGAGCCCCTCCGAAGTCTGTATACACCCCCAGTGAGCGCCGTCGACGTTAAATGGAGCGGGCTGCATGCCGCAGCGGTATATGTATTGGAGCGGGCTGCACGCCGCAGCATTAAACTTATTCATATCCTACTACCTACTTAAATACTTATACATTATAGACATAGGTATGTGTCTTTATATATATATTGAGATGGCCGTACACCGTAGCGGTACGAGTGAGGGTTGGATCAGCGTGGAATCTTGTAGAGATAAATGTGGTTTGGAGATTAGAGTATTACCATAGTGATGACGTACCTGTGAGGGTTGTCTTAGAACTGCTAAGTGATAGTACAGGAGTTCCTACTTTCAGTTATTACTTATTATTGCTACTCACTGAGTTGAAATATACTCACCCCACTCCCCTGCACTTTTTGTGCGGATTCACAGGTACCCGAGAGCGGTTGAGACATTGTTGCTGCCTGCTCACATCTACTTCTTGCGGAGACTACGAGGTAGCTGCCAGCGTCCGCAGAGCCTGTTTCTCATTCTTTATCATTTTGTTGATTTCCTATTTGCCTAGACTTGTTTGTATTAGGATGCTATTCTGTAGAGGCTCAGTCTCGTGACACCACGATATGGTTGGGACCGTACTTTGTATGTTTTATCTTTCGCTTATCACCTGATATGATCTTTTTACTGTTTAAGTTTAACTTGATTAATAACTGGCTGGTTTAAGGGATAATATGGTCGGGAAGCAGAGGAATTCCTGAAAAAGATGAAGCTGCATGATTATTCTGTCGTAGAACAACTGAAGAAAACTCCTGCGCAAATCTCATTGTTGTCCCTATTGATACATTCTGAAGAACACCGGCAAGCCTTGATGAAAGTTTTGAATGAGGCCCATGTGCCCGACAAAATCTCCGTCAGTCACTTGGAAAAGATCACCAATAGGATCTTCGAAGCAAATCGAATCACCTTCACCGATGATGAGTTGCCTGAGGAAGGCACCGAACACAACAAGCCTTTATATCTTACGGTAAAGTGTGAAGAGTTTGTGGTTACCCGAGTTCTAGTCGACAATGGGTCCAGTGCGAACATTTGTCCTCTCTCTACACTAAACAAGTTGAAAGTGGATCTCAGCAGGGTACGCAAGTACAACATATGTGTCCGAGGGTTTGATGGAGGAGGCAAGGCATCGGTCGGGGACATAATGTTAGTCTTGACAATCGGACCTGTGGAGTTCACCATGGAATTCCAGGTGCTGGACATGGTAGTTTCATACAACCTTCTGATAGGACGACCGTGGATCCATGCTGCAAAAGCAGTTCCATCCAGCCTACACAACCTAGTCAAGTTTGAGTGGGATCGACAGGAGATCGTAGTCCATGGAGGGAATGATCTACAACCAGGCACTATCGTCCCCTTTGTTGAGACAGAAGAGGATATTAGGCCAAGGGTATACCATATCTGCGATGCAGTATCCATCAACCGAGTTCCAGAGGGGGAATGCGTTCTCAATGACAGAATAATTACTGCAGACATCATGGTGGCTCATGAAATGTTGAGAAACGGTTTCGTACCCGGCAAAGGTTTAGGTGCATCTCTGCAAGGAATCATACAACCGGTATCTGTGGTCAAAAATGTGGGAACCTTCGGCTTGGGATTCAAGCCAACATCAGAGGACATACAGCGAGCCAAGAGGAATAAACAGAAGACACTGGTGCTCCTGAAGCCTATTCCGCGCCTTTCCCGATCTTTTGTCAGGTCCGGAATAAGAAGACATCCGACGACAAAGGTTCCCGGTCATATGGTCAGGCCAGACGATGAGTTCTTGAAAAGGTTCGAGGACTTGTTTTTAGATATATGCATGTTAGAGGATGGCGAAGGGCCCAGCCATGCCGAGATACAGTTTGTGGGATCGAAAGTAAAGTTGAATAATTGGAATGCTACTCCTCTCCCTATCCGGAAGGAGTCTTGGTAGTCTTTTTTGGATTGTTTTCTTTCAAATTTTGTGTGGGGCTATCCCCGGAGTAAAATCCATTTGTTTTAGTTCATTTTCTTTTGTTTGAGTATGCAAGCCTGTTTTCCTTGTATTGTTCCCATTAATGAAATTTGGTTCCCTTTGTTCCTAATTTTGTTTATTTTTCTTTCTTTTACTTTTCTGAGCAGCTTTCTTTCAACTGATCTTAATGATATGGCGTGCGTAAAGATTAATCAACCCAGTCTATAAAGTCAATCTAGTTTGGAAATAATAACGCATGAAATAAGAAGTGACGAGAGTGAATAGAAATACGGCGATAATGAAGCCGTAGAAGAAATCGGTGAAGAATTACGTCACTTCGAAGAAAAGCCCAAACCTAATTTAAATGATACTGAGGCTGTTAATCTGGGGGATACGGATGATGTTAAAGAAACCAGAATAAGTGTCCATCTTGAACCCAACCTGAGAGAAGAATTGATCAAAACATACATGGAGTTTAAAGACGTTTTCGCATGGTCGTACGACGACATGCCAGGACTCAGCACTGATCTAGTGGTTCACAAATTACCTACTGACCCGGCATGCCCTCCCGTCAAGCAAAAATTGCGGAAATTTAAGACGGAGATGAGTGTAAAGATCAAGGAAGAAGTAACCAAGCAGCTACAGGCGAAAGTCATTCGTGTCACTCGATACCCTGACTGGTTGGCTAACGTAGTACCAGTGCCAAAGAAAGATGGAAAGATCAGAGTATGTGTGGACTACCGCAATCTCAACAAGGCAAGACCTAAGGATAATTTTCCACTTCCCAATATCCATATCTTAATTAATAATTGCACAGGGTGTGAGATCGGATCTTTTATGGACTGCTATGTGGGATATCATCAGATTTTAATGGATGAAGAAGACGCAGAAAAGACGGCTTTTATCACACCATGGGGAACTTATTGCTACTGGGTAATGCCATTCGGCCTGAAGAACGTAGGGGCAACATACATGAGGGCGATGACTACTGTATTCCATGACATGATACACAAAGAAATTGAAGTGTACGTGGGTGATGTGATCCTAAAATCTAGACATCAAGAAGACCACATAACTGACCTCAGGAAGTTTTTCCAAAGACTTCGAAGATATGATATCAAGCTCAATCCAGCCAAATGTGCATTCGGGGTTCCGTCAGGAAAGTTGCTAGGATTCATCGTCAGCCGACGGGGCATTGAGTTGGACCCATCCAAAATCAAGTCCATCCAGGAGTTACCCCCACCAAAGAATAAAATAGAGGTAATGAGTTTGCTGGGAAGAATAAATTACATCAGTAGGTTTATGTAACGACCCGACCGGTCGTTTTAGAAAATTATGCCCCAATCCCCAATTTAACTATTTCCCTAAGTTCTTTTCTGCTATTGTGGTTTGCCGAGAGAGTCGGTTCTGAAATTTGGAGCATTTTGGGACACTTAGTCCCTAAATGAGAGCTTTAAAGCTAGAAAATGGTTCGTAGCCGGAACAGTGTTAAAACGATCTCGGAACGGAGATCCGATGGTTCCATTAGCTCCGTTGGGTGATTTCGGGGTTAGGAGCGCATTCAGAATGTATTTTGGAGGTCCATAGCTCAATTTGGCTTGAAATGCCGAAGGTAGAAATTTTGGCGAATCCGAACGATAGGTGAGATTTTGATCCGGGGGTCGGAATGGAATTCCGACAATTTTTGTAGCTTCGTTATGTGATTTTGGATATGTCCACAAATTTTCAGGTCATTCGGACGTCGTTTGGTTGGGTTTTAGATCGAATGTGCAATTCGGAAAGTTTTAAGAAATTTAGGCTTGAATTCGATGTGAATTATTGATTTTTGATGTTATTTTGGCGATTTGATCGCGCGAGCAAGTTCGTATGATGTTTTTAAGTCGGTGTGCATATTTGGTTTGGAGCCCCGAGGGCTCGGGTGAACTTTGGATAGGCCACGAGATCAATTTCTCATGTTAGAAGTTGCTGTCCGCAACTGGTCTGCAGAGTTCGCAAATGCGAACAATAGTTCGCAAATGCGAACTCCCCACTATTCTGCAGAGTTCACAAATGCAAACAATAGTTTGCAAATGCGAACTCTCCACTATTCTGCAGAGTTCGGAAATGCAAACAATAGTTCGCAAATGCGAACTCCCCCCTATTGTGCATGTGTTCGCAAATGCGAACAATAGTTTGCAAATGCGAACTTGACACTACTGTGCCTGTGTTCGCAAATGCGAACAATAGTTCGCAAATGCGAACTCGACACTATTCCGCCTGTGTTCGCAAATGCGAACCATAGTTCGCAAATGCGAACCTCCTAATATTTAGCCTGTGTTCGCAATTGCGAACAATAGTTCGCAAATGCGAACTTCCCAGTTTTGCCTTGGCTTCGCAAATGCGAACAAAAGTTCGCAAATGCAAAATTGGTCGGGGTTCGCAATTGCGAACCCATGTTCGCAAATGCGAACACAGAGACCTGTAAATCACGATTTCCAGCTTCAATATTCACATTTCACAACCCAAAAACACCCATTTGCGATTCTTCACGGATTCCTTCTTCTTCAAAACAATTGTAAGTCACTCTTTACTTAATTCTTTCAATTCTTAACATCATTATACATGTTTTTCAATAGAAATCAAAGGTTTTTCATGGTAGAATTTCTTGTTTTGGTAGAATATAGGGTTTTTCATAAATTGGGAAATTGGACCTCGAATTGAGGTCCGATTTTGAAACAAATCATATACTTGAACTCGTGAGGGGATGGGTAACCGGATTTTGGTTCGAACCCCGAGTTTCGATCATGTGGGCCCGGGGTCGAAATTCACTATTTCGGGCAAAATGTTGTAAAAGTTGTAATTGGCCTTAGGAATTTGTTTGTTGGGTTGTATTGATGATATTAATTCAATTGTGTATAGATACGATTAGATTGGAGCCAAATTTGAAAGGAAAAGGCATTGCCACGGATTGAATTGTTCGTAAACATTGAGGTAAGTGGCTTGTCTAACCTCGTGCGGGGGACTTTCACCCCTAGGATATTATGTGATACTTTAGATGCCTTGTACGCGAGGTGACGGGCGTGTACATGCGCTGGTTGTTGAACACATACTTTACTCAAAATGTTCAATGAGTGATATTCCTGTTTTTAGTTGTTAAATTCGATATTCCTACCGGTAGTAGTTAGAAAAGCATGATTAGATAGAATCTAACTGTCTAGCTGCTTAATTGACTTACTTGAGTTTTTTCTTGGTAATCGCTGGCGCTGTTTATCGGCGAAGTTATTGTTAAGCATATTATATTTCTCTCTGTATATTCCTTTACTTGCTGTGGTTGTGGACTACGGGTTCAATTCCCGAGATCCTGAGATTTTTGAAATATGGACTACGGGTTCAATTCCCGAGATCCTGAGATTATTGAAATATGGACTACGGGTTCAATTCCCGAGATCCTGAGATTATTGAAATATGGACTACGGGTTCAATTCCCGAGATCCTGAGATTATTAAAATATGGACTACGGGTTCAATTCCCGAGATCCTGAGATTATTGAAATATGGACTACGGGTTCAATTCCCGAGATCCTGAGATTATTGAAATATGGACTACGGGTTCAATTCCCGAGATCCTGAGATTATTGAAATGTGGACTGCCGGTTCGATTCCCGGAGATCCTGAGTTGTTGAGATATTATTGAGACATGTGCTGCGGGTTCGATTCCCGGAGACCCAGAGGTACTGTGAATGGGACTATGGGTTCAATTCCCACAGATCCTGGATTTGTTTTATTGAGTTGATTATTTGTTGTTAGCTTAATTGTAGACAGTTGTGGTAATCATCTTATGATTGTTATTTCGGAAATTATTGTTATTATCTTTTAAACTGTTTATTTTGTTATCATCATATTGTTATTGTTTCTCAGTAGGGCCCTGACCTTCCTCGTCACTACTCCATCGAGGTTAGGCTTGGCACTTACTGAGTACCGCCGTGGTGTACTCATGCTACTCTTCTGCACACTTTTGTTGTGCAGATCCAGGTACATCAGAGCAGGCTCGTACTAGGTGATTCTGCAGCTTTCTGGGAGACTTCGAGGTATGATCTGCTACGTCCGCGGATCCGGAGGCTTCCCATCTATTCTAGTAGTACTAGTTGACATTTTTCTTCATGTCGTTGTTAGATACTCTTTATACATAGAGCCACAGTTGTATTTCCCCTTTTAGTCCGTGTTACCGTGGGGTTCCGGATCTTGGTAGTGTTTTATTCATTGTGTGATGGATGTATGTGCCAAGCGGCACGGATTACATATCTTTTATGCTATTTTCCGTCGTTTCTTATTTAAGTATTTATAACTTGTATATTCCGCAACGTGTTAGGCTTACCTAGTCGTGGGGACTGGGTGCCATCACGACATGTTCACAATTGGTGAACTAGGGTCGTGACATAAGGTTGCTATCAGAGCTCTAGGTTCATAGGAGTCACGGGACACAGACCGGTTACTTAGAGTCTCGCTGATCGATACGGAGACGTCTATATTTATCTACGAGGGGCTATGTAACTGTTTAGGAAACTCTTCATTTCTTTTGGATTCCTTGTCGTGCGACATTTTTGGCATCAAAAATCTAAACTATTGCTTTCTATTCTCTCACAGATGGTCAAGACACGAGTTACTCGCGATTATCAGGTACCCGCGCCCCCTGTTGCTGCCGTCACAGGCCGGGGCCGAGGTAGAGGACGAGGACGCTCCCGAGGTGCAGCCACAAGACCCTCGCGCGCCGCCGCCGAGGTGCCGCGGTAGACCGAGTTAGAGCGTAGGCACTCGGTACACCAACTACACTCGCTACTACTCCGAAGACTACAGAGACCCCGGCTCGCCTCACGAGTATGTATACCACTTTAGCCTGCAGCAGGATTACTTCCTCTTGTCGCAGCCTACATCTCAGAGTCGGGAGGGGCCCGTACTCCCGCAGCTCGTTACACCGGAGCAGCGTGTGCCGGTGGGACAGGTTCCGGATATTTTGGTTATGCCTCCCGTCGCTCCAAAGACACCGGAGGTGGACCGACCGCTCCGAGGACGAGCAACGAGATTGGAGAGGTTCAAGAAATACGACCCTCCGTTGTTTAGTGGTTTAGCTTCGGATGATGCATTGGGTTTTCTGGAGGAGTGTCATCATATTCTTCGTACTATGGGGATTGTGGAGACCAGCCGGGTTTCCTTCACTGCTTTTCAGTTTCGTGGGGCCGCTTATGATTGGTGGCGCACGTATGAGTTGGATAGTCCAGAGGAGTCTGCTTCATCGACTTGGACGCAGTTTTCAGATCTGTTTTTGAGGGAGTTTGTTCCACAGAGCCTTAGGGATTCTTGGCGCTCGGAGTTTGAGCGGCTGCGACAGGGCTCCATGTCAGTATCGGAGTATGCTATCAGTTTCACCCGCCTAGCCAAGCATGCACCGGCTTTGGTAGCCACGGTTCGGGAGCGAGTGCGGAGATTTATCGAGGGCCTTGTTCCGCCTATCCGATCCAGCATGGCCACAGAGCTTGAGACAGATATATCTTATCAGCAGGCAGTTAGCATTGCCGAGAGGATCGAGAGTATGCTCCCTAGAGAGCGGAGAGAGAGAGAGGCCAAGCGGTCTCGTGAGTCGGGTCATTTCTCCGGTGCCCGCACTTCATCGGCCCGGTCATTTTGGCAGGGGTTATTCCGGCCGACCAGCTCACTCGGCATTGCTCGCAGCCGGTAGAACTCCAGGTCTTCCCAGACCTCGCGAGCCTTATTATGCTCCCCGCTTCCAGCGGCACCTCCGCGCGCGGTCCTTCCGGGGTCGACTAGCGGGGGCGAGGCCGGTCGACCACGACCACCGCGTCCTCCCACAGCTTGTTTTGAGTGCGGGGATACTCGCCACCCGGTTAGGGAGTGCCCCAGGCGCAGGAGAGGAGCCCCTCATCGGTCATCACAGCATCCGCATGGTTCTCGGGGCCAGCAGGCTATCATTCCGGCCCCCAACCGCCACTCCACCCGCCCACTCATCCGGGGCGGGGGTCGTGGTTCCGTGCCGCCCTCGATAGGGGGATAGGCCGCATTCTATGCTATTCCCGATCACGCCGCGGCCGTCGCATCCGACTCTATTATCACGGTATTATTATGGTTAGTCACAGGAAGGCATCGGTTCTATTCGACCCTCGGTTCCACTTTTTCATATGTGTCTTCTTACTTTGCTTCTCATCCGGGTGTGCCTCGGGATTCTTTGAGTGCCCCCATTTATGTTTCCACTCCGGTGGGTGATTCTTTGGCCGTGGACCGCGTATATCGGTCGTGTTTGGTTACCATTTGTGATTTTGAGACCAGACCGGATCTATTGCTGCTCGGGATGGTCGATTTTGATATTATTCTGGGCATGGACTGGTTGTCACCCCATTATGCTATTCTTGATTGTCACGCCAAGACTGTGACGCTGGCTATGCCAGGCATTCCACGTATTGAGTGGAGTGGTACTCTAGATCACACCCCTAGCCGTGTTATTTCTTTTCTCAGAGCTTAGCGTATGGTTGAGAAGGGGTGTGCTGCTTATCTAGCCTATGTGCGGGACGTCGGTATTGACACTCCCTCTATTGATTCTGTTCATGTGGTACGTGACTTTGCTGATGTATTTCCAGCTGATCTTCCGGGCATGCCGCTCGACAGAGATATTGACTTTGCTATTGACTTGTTGCCGGGCACTCAGCCCATTTCTATTCCACCGTACCGTATGGCTCCTCCTAAGCTGAAGGAGTTGAAGGATCAGTTACAGGAGTTATTGGGCAAGTGTTTTATTCGACCCAGTGTTTCGCCTTGGGGTGCTCCTGTATTGTTTGTGAAGAAAAAGGACGGTTCTATGCGTATGTGTATTGACTATCGTCGGCTGAATAAGGTTACAGTGAAGAACCGGTATCCTTTGCCCCGTATTGATGATTTATTTGACCAGTTACAGGGCGCACAGGTGTTTTCTAAGATTGATTTGCGCTCTGGGTATCACCAGCTAAAGATTCGGGAGCCAGGTATCCCGAAGACTGCCTTCAGGACCCAGTATGGTCACTATAAGTTCCTCGTGATGTCTTTTGGGCTGACTAATGCCCCAGCAGCCTTTATGCATTTGATGCACAGTGTGTTCAGGCCTTATCTGGAATCGTTCGTGATTGTCTTCATTGATGATATTCTAGTATACTCCCGGAGCCGGGAAGAGCACGAGCAGCATTTGAGGATAGTGCTTCGGATTCTGAGGGAGAAGCAGCTTTATGCCAAGTTCTCTAAATGTGAATTCTGGTTGAGTTCAGTGGCATTTTTGGGCCACGTGGTGTCGAGTGATGGTATTCGAGTAGATCCGAGGAAGGCGGAGGCCGTGCAGAGTTGGCCCAGACCCTCCTCCGCTACTGAGATTCGCAGTTTCCTTGGTTTGGCGGGCTATTACCGTCGTTTTGTAGAGGGGTTCTCTTCGATTGCAGCACCTATGACTAGATTGACCCAAAAGGGTGCCCCTTTTCAGCGGACAGACGAGTGTGAGGCGAGCTTTCAGAAGCTCAAGACAGCTTTGACTTCGGCCCCTATATTGATGTTGCCTACAGGTTCGGGGTCCTATACTGTATATTGTGATGCCTCACGAGTTGGACTCGGTGCGGTATTGATGCAGGACGGTAGGGTGATTGCCTACGCGTCGAGACAACTGAAGGTGCATGAGAAGAATTACCCCGTTCATGATTTGGAGCTAGCTGCCATTGTTCACGCCTTGAAAATTTGGCGTCATTATTTATATGGGGTTCCTTCTGAGATCTACACTGATCACCGGAGCTTGCAGCACTTGCTTAAGCAGAAGGACCTGAATATGCGTCGGAGGAGATGGTTGGAACTACTGAAGGACTATGATATTACTATTCTCTATCATCCGGGCAAGGCTAATGTGGTTGCTGATGCCTTGAGTCGTCGGGCAGAGAGTTTGGGGAGTTTAGCATATCTACCAGCTTCGGAGAGGCCTATGGCGATGGATGTTCAGTCTTTGGCCAGGCAGTTTGTTAGACTGGATCTTTCGGAGCCCAGCCGGGTTCTGGCTTGTGTGGTTTCTTGGTCTTCTCTATTTGACCGCATCAGGGAGCGTCAGTTCGACGACCCTCATTTGCTTGTCCTTCAGGATAGAGTTCGGCGTGGTGATGCTCGAGATGTTACCATCGGGGATGATGGAGTCATGAGGATGCAGGGCGTATCTGTGTGCCCAATGTAGATGATCTTCGAGAGCTGATTCTAGCAGAGGCCCATGGTTCGCGGTATTCCATCCATCCGGGTGCCGCGAAGATGTATCAGGACTTGAAACAGCATTACTGGTGGAGGCGGATGAAGAGGGATATAGTTGATTATGTTTCTAGATGCCTCAACTGCCAGCAGGTGAAGTATGAGCATCAGCGCCCGGGTGGATTGATGCAGCGGATTGAGATTCCAGAGTGGAAATGGGAGCGCATCACCATGGACTTCGTATCTGGGCTTCCACGGACTGTTAGGAAGTTTGATTCCATTTGGGTTATTGTGGATCGACTGACCAAGTCCGCCCATTTTATACCGATGAGCACTACATATTCATCTGAGTGACTGGCGGAGATCTATATCAGGGAGGTAGTTCGGCTGCACGGTATTCCAGTTTCCATTATTTTAGATAGAGGCACTCAGTTCACTTCACGGTTCTGGAGAGCTGTACAGCAGGATTTAGGTATCGGGTGGAGCTGAGCACAGCATTTCACCCCCAGACTGATGGGCAGTCCGAGCGCACTATTCTAATTTTGGAGGATATGCTCCATGCGTGCGTGATTGAGTTTGGAGGTTCATGGGATCACTTCTTGCCACTGGCGGAGTTTGCTTATAACAACAGTTACCAGTCTAGTATTCAGATGGCACCGTACGAGGCCCTATATGGTAGGAGGTGCAGGTCTCCCGTGGGTTGGTTTCAGCCGGGCGAGGCCAGGTTGCTAGGTACTGATATGGTTCAGGAGGCTATGGACAAGGTCAAGGTGATTCAGGACAGACTTCGTGCAGCCCAGTCTAGACAGAAGAGTTATGCGGACAAAAAGGTTCGCGATATGGCTTTTATGGTTGGCGAGCGGGTTCTGCTTCAAGTCTCACCAATGAAGGGCGTTAAGAGGTTTGGAAAGAAAGGAAAGCCGAGTCCTAGATTTATTGGTCCTTTTGAGATTTTGAGGCGTGTTGGGGAGGTGGCTTATGAGTTGGCCTTACCTCCCAGCTAGCCGGAGTCCACCCCGTATTTCATGTCTCTATGCTCCGGAGATACCATGGAGACCCGTCGCATGTGTTAGATTTCACTTCTGTTCAGCTAGACGAGGATCTGTCTTATGTTGAGGAGCAGTAGCCATTCTAGACAGGCAAGTCAGGAAGCTATGGTCGAAGAACATCGCTTCGGTAAAGGTTCAGTGGCAGGGCCAGCTCGAGGAGGCGACTTGGGAGACCGAGCAGGATATGCGCAGCCAGTACCCTCATCTTTTCACTACTCTAGGTATGTTTTCTATGCTCGTTCGAGGACGAACGAATCTTTAAGTGTGGGAAGATGTAACGACCCGAACGGTCGTTTTAGAAAATTATGCCCCAATCCCCAATTTAACTGTTTCCCTAAGTTCTTTTCTACTATTGTGGTTTGCCGAGAGAGTCGGTTCTGAAATTTGGAGCATTTTGGGACACTTAGTCCCTAAATGAGAGCTTTAAAGCTAGAAAATGGTTCATAGCCGGAACAGTGTTAAGACGATCTCGGAACGGAGATCCGATGGTTCCATTAGATCCGTTGGGTGATTTCGGGGTTAGGAGCGCATTCAGAATGTATTTTGGAGGTCCATAGCTCAATTAGGCTTGAAATGCCAAAGGTTGAAATTTTTGGCGAATCCGAACGATAGGTGAGATTTTGATCCGGGGGTCGGAATGGAATTCCAACAATTTTTGTAGCTTCGTTATGTGATTTTGGATATGTCCGCAAATTTTCAGGTCATTCGGACATCGTTTGGTTGGGTTTTAGATCGAATGTGCAATTCGGAAAGTTTTAAGAAATTTAGGCTTGAATTCGATGTGAATTATTGATTTTTGATGTTATTTTGGCGATTTGATCGCGCGAGCAAGTTCGTATGATGTTTTTAAGTCAGTGTGCATATTTGGTTTGGAGCCCCGAGGGCTCGGGTGAACTTTGGATAGGCCACGAGATCAATTTCTCATGTTAGAAGTTGCTGTCTGCAACTGGTCTGCAGAGTTCGCAAATGCGAACAATAGTTCGTAAATGTGAACTCCCCACTATTCTGCAGAGTTCGCAAATGCGAACAATAGTTTGCAAATGCGAACTCCCCACTATTCTGCAGAGTTCGCAAATGCGAACAATAGTTCGCAAATGCGAACTCCCCACTATTCTGCAGAGTTCGCAAATGCGAACAATAGTTCGCAAATGCGAACTTGACCCTATTGTGCCCGTGTTCGCAAATGCGAACAATAGTTCGCAAATGCGAACTTGACCCTACTGTGCCTGTGTTCGCAAATGCGAACAATAGTTCGCAAATGCGAAGAATTCTTCGCAAATGTGAAGGCCCTTTGAAGCCAGCCTTGTTCGCAAATGCGAACCTCCCAGCTTTTGCCTTGGCTTCGCAAATGCGAACAAAAGTTCGCAAATGCGAACTTTCCATCCTTAGCTTATTTTTCAAACTCCAGAAATTGGTCGGGGTTCGCAATTGCGAACCCATGTTCGCAAATGTGAACACGGAGACCTGTAAATCACGATTTCCAGCTTCAATATTCACATTTCACAACCCAAAAACACCCATTTGCGATTCTTCACGGATTCCTTCTTCTTCAAAACAATTGTAAGTCACTCTTTACTTAATTCTTTCAATTCTTAACATCATTATACATGTTTTTCAATAGAAATCAAAGGTTTTTCATGGTAGAATTTCTTGTTTTGGTAGAATATAGGGTTTTTCATAAATTCGACCTCGAATTGAGGTCCGATTTTGAAACAAATCATATACTTGAACTCGTGAGGGGATGGGTAACTGGATTTTGGTTCGAACCCCGAGTTCCGATCATGTGGGCCCGGGGTCGAAATTCACTATTTCGGGCAGAATGTTGTAAAAGTTGTAATTGGCCTTAGGAATTTGTTTGTTGGGTAGTATTGATGATATTAATTCAATTGTGTATAGATACGATTGGATTAGAGCCAAATTTGAAAGGAAAAGGCATTGCCACTGATTGAATTGTTCGTAAACATTTGAGGTAAGTGTTTGTTCTATCCTAGCATAAGGGAATAGGATTATGTGCTATGTGCTATGTGGTCCGCGAGGTGACGGGCGTGTACATGCGCTGGTTGTTGAACACATACTTTACTCAAAATGTTCAATGAGTGATATTCCCGTTTTTAGTTGTTAAATTCGATATTCCTACCCGGTAGTAGTTAGAAAAGCATGATTAGATAGAATCTAACCGTCTAGCTGCTTAATTGACTTACTTGAGTTTTTTTTGGTAATCGCTGGCGCTGTTTATCGGCGAAGTTATTGTTAAGCATATTATATTTCTCTCTGTATATTCCTTTACTTGTCGTGGTTGTGGACTACGGTTCAATTCCCGAGATCCCGAGATTTTTGAAATATGGACTACGGTTCAATTCCCGAGATCCCGAGATTATTGAAATATGGACTACGGTTCAATTCCCGAGATCCCGAGATTATTGAAATATGGACTACGGTTCAATTCCCGAGATCCCGAGATTATCGAAATATGGACTACGGTTCAATTCCCGAGATCCCGAGATTATTTGAAATACGGACTACGGGTTCAATTCCTGAGATCCCGAGATTATTGAAATATGGACTACGGGTTCAATTCCCGAGATCCCGAGATTGTTGAAATGTGGACTACGGGTTCGATTCCCGGAGATCCTGAGTTATTGAGATATTATTGAGACATGGGCTGCGGGTTCGATTCCCGGAGACCCAGAGGTACTGAGAATAGGACTGTGGGTTCAATTCCTACAGGCCTGGATTTGTTTTATTGAGTTGATTATTTGTTGTTAGCTTAATTGTAGACAGTTGTGGTAATCATCTTATGATTGTTATTTCGAAAATTATTGTTATTATCTTTTAAACTGTTTATTTTGTTATCATCATATTGTTATTGTTTCTCAGTAGGGCCCTGACCTTCCTCGTCACTACTCCATCGAGGTTAGGCTTGGCACTTACTGAGTACCGCTGTGGTGTACTCATGCTACTCTTCTGTACACTTTTGTTGTGCAGCTCCAGGTACATCAGAGCAGGCTCGTACTAGGTGATTCCGCAGCTTTCTGGGAGACTTCAAGGTATGATCTGCTACGTCCGCGGATCTGGAGGCTTCCCATCTATTCTAGTAGTACTAGTTGACATTTTCTTCATGTCGTTGTTAGATACTCTTTACATATAGAGCCACAGTTATATTTCCCTTTTAGTCTGTGTTACCGTGGGGTTCCGGATCTTGGTAGTGTTTTATTCATTGTGTGACGGATGTATGTGCCAAGCGGCACGGATTACATATCTTTTATGCTATTTTCCGCTGTTTCTTATTTAAGTATTTATAACTTGTATATTCCGCAACGTGTTAGGCTTACCTAGTCGTGGGGACTGGGTGCCATCACGACATGTTCACAATTGGTGAACTAGGGTCGTGACAGTTAAATACTCAAATCTGAAACATAAAGTAATAGCTGAACTGTTGAAGAAAGACGCTGCGATAGAATAGACGATAGAATGTCAGGAAGCGTTTGACCAAATCAAAGGATATCTGTCAAACCCACCCGTACTAGTTCTGCCTGAACCTGGTAGACCCCGATTCTTTATCTAACGGTCTTGGAGAATTCGTTCGTCTGCGTACTGGGGCAACATGATCTTACTGGCAGAAAGGAACGGGCCATTTACTACCTCAGTAAAAAATTCACGGTCTACGAGGTTAAATACACTCATTTGGAAAAGACATGTTGTGCCTTCACTTGGGTAGCCCAAAAGTTGAAACATTATTTGTCTTCTTACACTACTTACCTCATTTCACGTTTGGATGCATTGAAGTATATTTTCCAGAAGCTTATGCCTACAGGGAGGTTAGCAAAATGGCAAATATTACTTACAGAATTCGACATCATATATGTGACGAGGACGGCTATGAAAGCTCAAGCCCTAGCCGATCACTTAGGTGAGAATCCTGTCGATGACGGATACGAACCTTTGAGGACGTATTTTCCAAACAAAGAAGTATTGCAAATTGATGGGTTAGAATTAACCGAGGATCCGGGGTGGAAGCTTTTCTTCGACGGAGCGGCAAACGCAAAAGGAGTCAGAGTAGGGGCTATGCTTATCTCTGAAACAGGACATCATTATCCTGTTACTGCTCAACTACTTTTTCATTGTACCAACAATATGGCTGAGTACGAGGCATGCATATTAGGGTTGCGATTAGCGATGGACATGGATGTACATGACGTTTTGGTCTTGGGGGACTCGGACCTTCTGGTACATCAGATTCAGGGAGAATGGGAAACCAGAGATTTGAAGCTTATCCCGTATCGTCAATGTTTGCATGATCTGACCAAGCGTTTCCGATCAGCAGAATCCAGGCATATCCCAAGGATGTATAATGAGGTTGTCGATGCTTTGGCTACGTTGGCATCGATGTTACATCACCCAGACAAGATTCATGTTGATCCGTTACATATTCAGATCCGGAATCAACATGCTTATTGCAATATGATAGAAGAAGAGATGGATGGTGAGCCATGGTTTCATGATGTCAAGGAATACCTCAGGTTAGGAATATACCCAGAGCAAGCAACTGGAGATCAAAAGAGAGCTATTCGGTGATTGGCGAACGGATTTTTCCTTAGTGGAGGGGTGCTGTACAAAAGAACCCCAGATTTGGGATTGTTGAGATGTATAGATGCAAGTCAAGCCACAACAGTGATGACAGAGATACACGCCGGAGTTTGTGGGCCACATATGAGCGGATATGTATTGGCAAAGAAGATTCTTCGAGTAGGATATTATTGGCTCACTATGGAGCGTGATTGTATAAGTTCCGTACGAAGATGCCATCAGTGTCAGATACACATAGGTTTGATTCATTCTCCACCGACCGAATTGCATACAATGTCAGCGCCATGGCCATTTGTCGCGTGGGGTATAGATGTTATCGGACCTATAGAACCTGCGGCTTCCAATGGTCATAGGTTCATTCTGGTAATGATCGATTATTTTACCAAGTCGGTGGAGGCTAAAACATTCAAATCAGTGACCAAGAAGGCGGTGGTGGACTTCGTACATTCCCACATCATCTGCAGGTTTGGAATCCCAAAGATAATCATCACGGATAACGGTGCCAATCTTAATAGTGGATTGATGAAGGAGGTATGTCAACAGTTCAAGATTACACACCGAAATTCCACACCATATCATCCCAAAGCAAATGGTGCGGTTGAGGCAACAAACAAGAATATAAAGAAGATATTGAGGATGATGGTAGAAGGGTCTAGGCAATGGCATGAAAAGTTACCATTCGCACTGTTAGGTTATCGCACTATCGTCCGAACTTCGGTAGGTGCAACTCCTTACTTGTTGGTGTACGGGACTGAAGTAGTAATACCAGCAGAAGTTGAAATTCCATCCCTCCGAATTGGGGCTGAAGCTGAGATTGACGATGATGAATGGGTCAAAGCCCGATTGGAGCAATTGAGCTTGATCGATGAAAAGAGATTAAAAGCAGTATGTCATGGCCAATTGTATCAAAAGAGAATGGCGAGAGCATATAACAAGAAGGTACGTCCCAGGAAATTTGAAGTGGGACAACATGTGCTGAAGAGAGTTCTACCACATCAGGCCGAAGCAAAAGGCAAGTTCGCTCCAAATTGGCAAGGACCATTTGTTGTGACTAGAGTATTATCCAACGGCGCTCTATGTCTAACTGATATTGAGGGAAGATGCACCGATATGGCTATCAATTCTGATGCAGTCAAGAGATATTATGTGTAATTCTTTAATGTATTTGTCAACGTTTGGTTTCATTTGTTTGTATTTGGCATTTTTCGGAGAATGAAATGACAGAGGCAATTTTTCTACTACCCAAACACTTTAACCCTTGTTTTCCCCTTTGAGCCTTAATTATTCTTTCATATACCCTCTTTTGGAATCCTCAAGGAAGATGTATAACAAAATAGAAAAAGAAACAAAGAAAAAACACAAGAAAAAGTGAACTACGTTTGACCTGATTCCTCAAGAAGGATACGTAGGCGCCACACGGCTCGGCCATAGTAAAATAAAAATCAAAGATTCCCCAAGCAACAAAACTGGGGCAGAAGTCATTGTTTCGTTTGAAAAGATGGTATGGATTCCAAAAGTTGTAATGAGCTACCTGTTGAGGTTAAATCCCTTTTCTATAGCCTCACACACAAAAACCATATTAATGACCAAAAAGACCTCTCAATCACTATTTGAGAAATGCCAAGTCATGAGAATGAAAGCCAAGAATGACACTCCGATCCACGACTGAATCCAGGACTCACAAGCTAAAAAGAGATAGCCCTATAGAGCGAATCTCGTGGATAATACCCCAGCTCACCACAAGGAAAGAAAGCAAAATGAGAGAGTCTTAACGGTGAAAACCCTCGCGGGCACCTTAAGGCGAAGAAAGCTGAGAGAAATAAAATGAGAGAGTCTTACGGTGAAAACCTTTACAGGCACCCTAAGGCGACGGGAGGTCGAGAGAAATGAGAGAATCTCATTAGTGAAAACCCTCTGAAGGGCGATATGAGGTGACAGGGCGAGATGGTTGCAAGGTGTCTGTATGAGACGAGGTTGGGACATTCGTTTACTTCTAGCAAAACGAAGCCGTCAGAAAAGTGATTGACATAAATAGACTGGGTAGATTAATCTCGAAGGCACGACATAATGATTGGATCGGTTATACATTTAGATAAGTTTTTCCCAGCTTCAAGCTCAGAAAAGTTTTCCTTTTTATCTTTTGCAATCAGCATTCTTTTATTTATTTCATTTTTATCTATCTCCCTCTTTAAAGATTTTTATGTTTATGTCGAAAATTGACTTTTCAAAGCTTACTACCAAGTCTCCCAAATCGGTACAATGAAGATGAATAGGCGTAGAACAAGGCAATAAGTCAAAAGACGTTCCGATATTAGGATTGGAGCTACAGGTTGATTGGAAGGTTCATAGGAATTACGGAGTAGGGCGGAGAACAGCAAGGACACACATTACACATCCGGGAGATAGTTTCTCACAACAGATCGTCGATTAAGAGGGTCGGACAACACTGAAGTTTGGAATAAAATGAGAAATGAGAGATCATCTGTGGAAAGATCACCATCCCTAGCAAGTATCAACGTCGTCCCCAAAGTTCGAGGAAGGAAAAACAGCTAAAAGAGGAAAGGAAAATTGCCCCAGCAAGAGCGGCACGACCGCTCATTGCATTTTGAAACTAACAATTTTTCTTTGATTTAAAGCATGAAAAGAGGGTTCGTCGGCGGAAAAGCATGCCACGTAGAAGGTTATCAAACTGGGGCAGATCATTTTCTCCCATTGCGAAAATTTTCTTGAAAGCAAATACCCAGTGGATAAGGATAGAAAGCAACACAAGATTTTGGGAAATTACCAGTTTCGAGCGAAATAGTTTTGAAAGAGGCCAGACAACACGAGGAAGTGATCTTTGAGCCTGGTATCATCCCCAGCAGTTCTTGGAGAAATGAAACACTGATTTCGAGATTTCTCCGGCAGCATTATATCCCATAAGTTTTTCAAGGAAGCAAAGCGCGAGTCCCGAAGGAGGTTTGGAAAGAGGAAAGAGGAAAAGGGATTCCCCGCCAGAGTAATCCTCAGTCAATGACATTTCAATCCCCAACGAGCCCGGGAGAGAATAAAGGTTGAAGGAAGTAGAAAAGGAGGAAATAAAGAAGACTTCCCTAGCAGCATTATACCCAGCATGTAAGTAAACAATTCCAAAGATATCCCCAGCAGTCAAGGGAAAAATAACACAACCTAGGAGGAAAGCAATTCCGAAACAAGGTAATTCAGAAGAAAGGGTGGCCCAAGAGACGATGCAGGAAGAAAAAAATGGTACAGGAAGCAAATGAAGGCGATTTATTTTGAAGGGATAGTTGAAGTCAGGGAGCCCGCCTGAAGAATGGAGTGGCGATTTAGTTGTGAGTTGTAGATGAAGTCAGGAAGCCCGCCTGAAGAATGGAGTGGCGATTTATTTTGAGTTGTAGTTGAAGTCAGGGAGCCTGCCTGAAGAATGGAGTGGCGATTTAGTTTTGAGTTGTAGTTGAAGTCAGGGAGCCCGCCTGAAGAATGGAGTGACGATTTATTTTGAAGTGGTAGTTGAAGTCAGGGAGCCCGCCCGAAGAATGGAGTGGCGATTTAGTTTTGAGTTGTAGTTGAAGTCAGGGAGCCCGCCTGAAGAATGGAGCGGCGATTTAGTTTTTGAAGTTATAGTTAAAGATAGTTTAATAGGAAGTGAAAAACAACGATTAGAGGTTTTAGATGAAAGCAACAAGAAGAAGGAAACAACAATTGGAAGATTTCAAGTAAGGCATCAATTTAGACCTAGTCTGAGGAATTATCTCCTAGCGTCAAAATCTTAGTCTGATGAATCTTTCTCCTAAGATATCCAAATCTCAGTCTGATGAATTTGAAGTCAGGGAGCCCGCCTGAAGAATGGAGTGGCGATTTAGTTTCGAAGTTATAGTTGAAGTCAGGGAGCCCGCCTGAAGAATGGAGTGGCGAGTTATTATTTTGAAGTGTTGTTGAAATCAGGTGCCCGCCCGAAGAATGGAATGGCGATTTATGATTAGAGTTTGTCGATAAAGTCAGAAGCCCGCCGGAAAAGCAGAACGGCGTCTCAGTTTCCAAGATTTGATAAGGATAGTGAAGAATTGGAAAATCGAAAAGTGACAGAGTGTAACGGAAATCCCCAGCATGAATCAAAAGGAAGGAAACAAGGATCGGAAAAGATAGATTCAGACTTCGAAGGAAAATAGTTCGAAGATCACAAGTAAGGGAATTCACTTCAGAGTTCGGCAATCAAGATAGGCCGAAATAACAATTGTCAGAAGAAAAGAAACATGTGAAGAAACATCAAAGCCAGCGGAAAGGCGCTGAACATGACAAGATCAAGTTGAAAAGATAGATAAGAATTTGCAATACTGTAACATAGTCTAGCTTCTTATTTTCCTTTTAGCACGGTGTAATGAGGAGATCGGTAAGCAGTGATAGCAGCAACAACAGCAGTAACGAAAATATCACAACAATCATGGTAGTCCCACCTACCAAAACTTCCCGAACTACATTGACCTGATTCCCTTTTAGCCAGGGATATGTAGGAGACCTTCTGAAGCAAAGGTTCGGTCAAACTTTTCCAAAAAATGCTTCATACGGAGTGCTCAAACGGGCAAAAATCGCTCGTATCCGCTCACTTATCTTTGCACGAAAACTCTTCATGTTTCCGCGCAAACAGGGGCAGCTGTGAGCACGTGATTTTTTCCCTACATGAGAATTACTCCCAAAAAATTCAAAAATAAAATAGTTTTGTGTTGTGCGTGATTTTTGTGTTATTTTTCTCTTATTATTTGCATTTTTGCGTGTGCATGTCTATTATTTAAATTAATATAAAATACAAAAATGTTTGCATTTTTGCATATAAATTCATGTTTGTAATTGAGAGCAATTAAGTTATTTTACGAAAATGAAAAATGTCAAAAAAATATAAATCTTTTGCATTTTTTACCATTTAAGGTCCAATTGTGTAATTTTGTTTTAATTGATATTTATTTGTGTGTGTTAATTACTAGTATAACTTAATTAGTACTTTTATAATTTAACTTTATTTTTGTGGTATAGTTAAAATTTTGTTTTAATAAATTAAGGATTAAAAGAAAAAATGAAGGAAAGGGTTGAAAAAACAAGAGAAAACTCGGATTGGGCCCATATCATGTGATTAAATCCAAACCCCAAGCCAACCCACCCCAAACTCACCCCATCACACCCGGGTCGACCTAGTCTCTTAATAAGACCAAACGGCATCGTTCCATTTAAATAATATGATCCAGGCCGTCGATCATCAATAATCCAATGGACCACATTTATCGCCCTATTTTTTTAATCCTGGCCGTTGGATTCTCATCATCCGACGAGCGAAAATTAGTCTCAGATACCCAAACCCTTATCCCAATTTCATTTCTTCTTTTTTGCCAAACCCGTTCATCTCCTACATAGACAAAATCGAACGCCGCCGCTACTACCGTGCTCCGCCTACCGGAAATCGCCTCACGGCGGTTCCGGTAGGCCAAACCTTCTCATCTTAACACCCTAGATCCCCCGTCCTCCCCTGAACATGAATCCCTTACCCGTCTACCTCAAATCAACATGCATCATCTCGAATCTTCATTTGAAGATTCGAGCAAAATCGGAATTTATCCCAATCGAGCCCAAAATTACACCAGCCACTCCCCCAACCTCCCTCATACCCCTACCGACTTTGGTTAGGCTCGAATCTGGCCGGAACCGGGCAAGCCCCAAAGATGACTGTATGAACCCTAAAAATCCAAAACGGGATTTTCAGTCAAAATTGGTAAGAGTTTGAGGTCCGATGGACCTTAATCTAGGTGCTCTCAGCCGAGAACACCTCGATTAAGGCCCGTATGGCTTCAAAATTTTCAAGTACAAGATGGCCCAGGGCCCGGTCGAATTCGATCTATGCTATCATGGTATTTTCCTTTTTCTTTCTTCTAGCTCTATTTAATTTTGTTATTTGTTTGTTAATTGTGTGAGTTTTTTTTAATTATTTTTCTGCTTTTCTTTTGTAGATTTTCTGTTCTTCTACCCCATAAGACCTTTATTTGGTCATTCTCATTTTGTTTGTTGGAATGGTTGCATAATCGTTTCGATAAGTTCTGTCGAGTACTTAATTCTGCGTTTTATTTGTTTGCCTGAGAATTTCGAATCATAGATTCAACGATTGATTGTTGTTAATTATATGTGTTATATGTTAGTGATCGATTCAACGAATGTCATCGAATAGTTAGTTTCACAATTCTTTTGTTTTGCCGAGACTTTTTGAAGTCACTGTTTTGACGATTGAACATTGTCGATTAGTTGCATAAGTCTGCTTGTTAGCACATTAAGACAGCAATTAGTACTGTTAGTTTGTTCCAAAGCTACTGATTGGATCAAAAATCTGGAGTTGTTGTGATTTTGAACTAGGGGATAATTGGATATAGTTGTTGGTATCAGGAAATCAGGATTGGCATTGTGGAATTTTAAAAATGCCTTACCCATGAAATGAACTAGTTGAATCAACTGGAAACCATGTGATAATCAGGCATGCATGATTCAGCCTGACATTTTGATATAGTTTAATAAAATAAAATAGTTTAAGGAAAAGGGGATGTCAGGGAATATTTGGCCAGGAAGTTAGTTTATTAAACTTTATTTGAATGCTCTTAAGAGCTGGAAAAGGAGAAGTAGCATGTGTTTAAGGGGTGTTTTTGAATAGAAAAACAGGATGCTAGTATACTTTTGGATTAAAAACAGAATTGGACATTAGTTAGTGGGCTGGGCAGAGAATATGGTGGGAGATTTGAGTTTATTAAATCTGCTGGAATGCTTTTAAGAGGTGGAAAAGATTAAAAGGTTAGGGGTGCCCATGTGCTAAAGAAAAAGGAGTAAGTTTGAATATTCGGATGGTTCTGTTGTGGTCTATAAAAGGGAAACTTGGTACTGAGATAAGGAGAGATTGGAGAGAACAGAATAGGGAGAACAGAGAGATTGAGAGTTTCTTTGAAAGAAAAAGACTATACCATTACCTTTGTTTCTGGGCTTAAATCTGTTTGTTCCAGTTCACAAGTGGAATTGAACCAATATAAGCATTGTCTTCCTCTTTCAAGACCAGATAGTGTTTTTTTTGAGTTAGCAGTCTTGTCTTTGCAACATTATCGCATTGATTTTGAAACCAAAAACAGTTTAAGTTTTTCTATTCTTGTTCCACATTCAAGTGTTCAGGACTGCTTGCTACTATTTTATCAGTAATTTTGGTCGTTGCTGGTGTTGATTGCTGCTGTTACTGCTGTGTTGTGGCTGACCTTCTCTTTTGTTTCTAACTCATATTCTCAGGTACACATCTTTGTCAATGTAAACTCTATTGAATGAAAATAAAGTTGGAATTTGCAAGTTTTGGTGTATTCAGCTTTAGACTAATTTTGTAGCATCATTAGTCATATTGATTTGAATTAAATCTTGGATGAATGTATAATTGGACTTCTATCCTTTAGACGTGTGAACACTGGAACCATCTGATTTATTAGCACCTATAGGTTTTTCACATTGTTTGGATTATACAGGTGTGTAGTTTCACTAGTTGACTTTGTAGGAGTTATAATTTCATTGTTATTTGGTACATGTAGGTAATGATAATTAGTGCTTTTCATCCCCCTGGCTTATTATTTTAACGTCCAGCAATTTAAAGGGATTCCAAATTTCAGCATTTAACGCCGAACATCTATGTCAGTTGAACATTGTTTAATTGCAATAAAGTAGGAAACCAGAAGCCTGTTTATGTTTGAGGTAGATCATTAGTGAGAAATAGCTAGCTAATTTGTCTCTCGAAATTAAAATTAGAGGAGCCAGCAATTATTACAGATTTGTATAAGTAGATTTAACGGTTTTCAAACTATTTAAATTTCAGTTTGTAATTGATTAAGTAATGTAAATACTCACTTTTAAACTTTGGTTCCTGTCACGCCCCAAATCGAGGGACATGACCCGCGCCTGACCGGGTTGCCCCAGTCAAACGGACCTGGGTGCCTTTCATTCCCACGCGTTACCCCCGTGTTGATTGTTTCTCATTAACCAAATATCTTACTAACCATGAATGATTTCACATTAAACAAATAAAACCATACGAGTGATTCATTAACAAGTTTGCAATTTTTACAACGCCCGACATAACATAATGTATACATAATACTGGAGTCCCACAGTTTACATGTCTACAGAGCCTCTAGGATACAAAAAGGGAAATACAATACTTGCCGGTAACAAGGCTCCAGCTATACCTTACAAAACCAAAATGAAATCTAAACCGAAGTGGCATGAACCACACAAGGCCCCGAGGAAGAAAGGGGCTCACCAAAACGGGCAGTGGAAGGAGAAGGATACTACTGCCGATGAGCTGAAGTGCCCGCTACTGATCCACCTACAATCATGACACGAATGTAGCGCCCCCGGCAAAAGGGACGTCAGTACACTTGAATTGTACTGGTATGTATGGACAAACATTGTCCCAAGTAAACTCAAGCCATTAAATTACATCAACAATTAATTAAGCCAGCCAACCATGTTTCCACATTTTCCTCATTTCAAGTAATTCTCACACAAAGCACTTTCTACGATCAACCAATTTAACAATAACCAATCAATCACGTAAAGCACAAGTAGTCAAACAAAGGGGCAATCAGTGCCCCACAGGTTGCAAACTCTCCTGCTGTCTCCTTTCACAATTTCACATTATTGATTTTTGTATCAATTTTCAATAGCGATTTCGATCGCTTTCCATCCTTATTGCCCCCGACCACCCTTATTACCTCGGCCACCCTTATCACCCCAACCCACACCTTATTTCCCCACGTTGCGGCGCGCAACACGACCCCGCCTTACAGTTGAAAACACAACAATTTCAAACAGCAGATAAGGTACTACACACAATTTCAACAAGTTCAAATAAGCAACTTACACATTGGTTCATGTTCTCAATTTATTCTCAAGCCAATATCAAAACCAAGTTACAAGTATTCCAAAATCGAAAATGCCCACATAATCATGTTGAACAATTTACCACAATTAAGGTGTTTCAAATTCCTTCCACAATAAGCCAAATATGCCATCACAATGGTTGTTCCCAATTCTTTACCCATCTCGATTACCTTTTTATCTTTCAATTCATATTTCATACCGCACCACACGTAGTTCAACATCAATCAAATGCTCAACAAGGAAATCAAAGAATTATGTAAAATTTCTCAATTTGACACATGCCAAAACAATTCGCACACATTTGGGCGATTTTACAAGAATCAAAATTAGCCATACATACCTGGTGATGAGTTTTCTTCCGTTAACTTCCTACTTTATGCTTACCCACGCTATCTTACTCTTGCCAACCTTGTTCTTGAAGACTCTTACTTCTACTCACTTCTTTTTACTAAAAATCAAGTTCAATAATCATGCATGAGTGTAAAAATTCTATTTTTAAAAGCTATTATATGCAAACCTCTCTTTACCCAATTAAAAATGAAAATCAAAGAAAATAGTTAGGGTTTTTACCTTGAAAAGATTGGGGAAGTTGAATGCTTGCCCTAAGATCCCTTGGAATTAAGATGGTTGGAACAATCTTTGAAGATGAAAGATTTCTCTCTAAAAACCCTCTCTTCTCTCTCTAATTTTGGTAAGATGATATGATAAAATGAAGAAGAAGTGTGTTATATTAAAGAAGAGATCGGGTCAAAATGTTACAAAAATCCGGGTCGGGGTCAATTATGCGGTGCACTATGCGACCGCAGAATCAACATGCGGTCCGCATAGTGACCGCAGAATTGCCCCAAATTTACACAAGTTCTGTTAAGGAATGCGGCCAGAATGCGGTCCGCATGTTTGATCTGCGGTCGGAAAGTGCACCGCAGATTTGACATGCGATCGCATATCGACCGCACTTTTGACACGATTTTTGGGAAACTCTCTGGAACGTTTTGCGGCAAGAATGCGGTCCGCATGTCATGTTTGCGATCGCATTCTTGACCGCATATTGGACACTTTTCGGAAAAATTAATTCTCTACATTTTTGAAACTTAAATCACTACCAAGGGTCCAAACCACGGCGAGCAAGCTCGCCGCGAAGAATTCTACGCATTCCTAACACATTATTCGGACCATGACACCTCAGCTACTAGGTTTTATGCACAAAATTTTTACAGGGCCTTACAGTTCCAGATTGTGATTTTTGTACACTACAACAATTTTTCTCTAGTTATTGCATTAAAATTGATTAGAGCAGTTTAGTATGTAGTGTTATATGATTTCATTATAAATCAAAAGTTAGGAATATAGAGAATAATCCATAAATGAAAAATTGAAAATTAAGTAGGCGCATGATGGAAAGGGCTGGCACACGTGTATGGCTTTCAAGCCTAGATTTCGTTCTCCTCTGATGGGGCTCAGCTGTGCAGTGGCTTTTATAAACACTGTTCTTAAATTAGAGTTAAAACTGTTAAAAGAGCCCTGAATCGTAAATTTATTCATTATAATACATGTAGGATTAGGTATTAAATTAATATTAGGGACAAAAACAAAAGTAGACCATATAGTTCATCCTAAGATTGGCCTTTAATAAAAGTGAGATGAGCCTCGCCGCATTAAATACACATTTGCGGGGCCCTCAAATAAATTATTATAAAATATCTAGACTCGGGAAGACCGTTTAGTGAATTTCACGGTCTTTCCCGAAGTTAACAAAGACGGAGAATCTTTAGGCACGATTTGTAAATAAATTACTTTCCTAAATATGGGTGCGCATTTATGTGACCCAAATCTTACTCTCGGCGAAACTGAAATGCATTAAAGTCATAGGCGTACTGGTTGCGGTGTGACTCGAAATGTGTTTTTGTGACGTCGCAATTCTTTTAAAATTGAAAAGCAGAACATTATTAGCACATTATTTCGAAATATATAAAGAAATCAGATAAAAACAAAGATTGCAATCGAGCGACCGTGCTAAAACCACAGAATCCGGGAGTGCTTAATACCTTCTCCCGGGTTAACAGAATTCCTTATCCAGGTTTCTAGTTTCGCAGACTGTAATACAGAGTCATAAATTTCCTCGGTTCGGGATTAACCCGGTGACTTGGGACACCATTATTTTCCCAAGTGGAGACTCTGAAAAATTAAATAAATTGATCCCGTTCCGACTGTCCTTTAAGTGGAAAAACTCCTTCCCTGATTATTATTACATCTCTTCTCGGGGTGTAGTATTAAATAGTGGCACACATCACGTTGTGTGTTGTAAAAAAGAGGTGTGACAGTTCCCGAAAAAGAAACGAAGGTGTGTCGACTTATTAAGCCACCCAAACAATGACATGCGAGATTTGACCAAATAATATTTGTCAAATAGTTTCAAAAATTAATGAGTGTAAATAAAAGTATTTACGTTAAGAATACTTCAAGTCATATAGTCATTATTTTGATTATATGTTGATGAAATATTTAAAATGTGGGGGCTTTTATCTTATGCATGACAAAAGCAAATGTTAGACGTAATGTCTAAATGATATAATTTTTGAAACCCATTGATATAGTAGTTGGTAAATTCATCAGTTGTTTAGTCTTAATGAAGACTAGTTGATGAAACTACTAATTCGGAAGTTGGTCACATGTCTTTCTCGTAAGGTCATTTTCTTTAATGAAAATTTATATTGTTTGGTTCTTTTATGAAATGATGTCACTTTGAAGGTTGTGACTTTTTATAAAATAATACGCCTGTACGTTTTAGTATGGACATGACCGTTCATGAATGGATATATTAATATGTTGGTCTATAATGAGGTGAACCAACCGATGAACATGACCAAAATCCATTGCAAGTTGGATTTATTTCATAAATAAAGGTGTTATAATTTGCATATCATATAGACGTATGAATAAATATCATACAAAGGCTTGGAAATGGAGTGATTGAGAAATGTGTTATATATTAAAAGGTTATGGTCACAACTGACGCCAATCATTCCAGCTGTCATTATAATATACTACATTAAGTGTAGTCAATAATCTGATATGCAATCGAAAGTCAAGACGTATTAGTCTACAACATAAGGAAGTTTGCATTGAATGTTTATGATAATGAAATGAGTTTGAAGTATTTGAAATATACTTCAAATTATGCTTTGCAAAATAATAAATATCGCACGATAATATGGGGGTATAGTGATGAAAATTAGATCACCGGTTAAACCGATTCTAACCAGTCAGTAGATGAGCGATGTATTGGAAATCGTCCAAACAAATGTGCATTGATCGCTCTATAGTGGAGGCTGAGTTTGTAGCCTTAGAGAAGGCCGGTGACGAAGCTGAATAGCTCCGGAATTTCTTGAAAGATATTCTATTTTTGCCCAATTTTGGCACCTATATGTATATATTGTGATATTCAAGAAACAATAGGAAGGGTTGTGAGCGTTATGTCTTGTCATATAAGACGCAAACATAGAACCGCTAGGCAACTACTTTCTAGTGGAATTCTCACAATTGATTATGTAAAATCAAAGGATAATTTGGCGGATCCGCTTACAAAAGGCCTAACTAGAGAGGGAGTTGAGAAATCATCTAAGGGAATGAGACTATGGCCGAGGACAAGTCATCATGGCGGTAACTCTACCTAGAATTTTGGAGGTCCGAGATCTAGGTTCAAGGAGCAAACAAAGTTATGCATGACCGGTTCAACATTGTCAAATATAATATTTTAGTCCATTCTCGTGATGAAGATAATATTCAGTAACAAGGATAAAATGTTAAGACATTTTTTAATGGTTTCTAAGTTTGATACAGGGAATATCATATAGTGTGTCTACGGGATAACACGTTTAGGAATCACCTATGTAAGTGTGAAGTGTACGCCGCTTCAAGGAGAATTTTGTAAGGTCAGTTCTCTATGCACTTATGAACCAAGTGTTGTTCACGGCTGAAACGAACACAACAATGAGAACCAAAGACGGTTAAGGGTTGATTGTGTGACTTATGGTTGTCTAGGTATACTAAAGCTCGACGGTTCAAAGATATCAATTCTACCGATTGACCGAGTATATCCGACATAAGTTCACTACGGAAAGTTCAAAGAGAAACCTACTTATCCAGATGCGATTAATCCTACTTGCGAATCACACAATATTTTCATGCATGTTTTGTTTCACCTATGCCCATTCCCCATTCATGTGGGGGATTGTTGCATTTTTTTAAAGAGTGTGATTGAGAAATGGAAAAGGCACCTTTTGGATTGCACGTACCCCTCCATAAGAGGCACCTTTTGAATTGCACATCTCCATAAGAGGCACCTTTTAGATTGCACCTCTACATATCACCCTTCCTTTGTCTATAAATTTAGAGGCTTGGTCTCATATTTTAGACATGAAAATCAGATGGAAAAATCTGAAAATTTTTCCCCTCTTTTTATATTGTTGCATTATTTTCAAATAAATATAAGTGTCAAGTGTGATTTGCTCCGTCTGTTGAGTTCGCTGAAATTCTGTAGTTTCGATTGCCCGTATTGCATAATAGTTATTCCGTTCTATTCTGGGAGGAATTAATCCAAAACCTTAGGCAACAATGAGGGGATTAAATTCCTTTAGGACACACAAACAACTTGTGGACTCGGAATTATTATTTCACGTTTTATTTATTGAACTAACGTTTGTGTACTTCTCTAATTTGGTGATTTTGAACACCTATTACCAACGGTTACATAATATTTTCAGTACCTTAACGAAACAACCTTTTCTTATCTCATCATATACAATTTTGAAGTGTCGTTTTTGCCCATGTTTTCATCCCTTTATTGCATAGTTGCTTGTACGTGTTTTGGTAAATTTGGTAAAGTTTGAGCGTGGTTTATTTCCCTAAAAGCAACAAATGTGGTGTGAGAGGCACCTGGCAATTATCTCAGAAATATTCTCCAAATTTCCATAATTCTACTTTTATAGGTTCAGAGCTAGAGCTGTTAGTTCTACCGAACTCATAAGTAGGGTTGAATGTAGATTACCATTTACATGTTTGGCGGAAACAATTACTTTTCCTTAGATCTTGAGTTTTTGGGAATTTATTGAATTTATATAAATAATTAACTCTGAACCCATTGACTTGATATGTTATAGATTTGAAGTCAAGTTCAAAACTCATAAACTTTAAACGGAAAAGGGCCTAAAATGCCCCAAAATTATCCATTTTGGAACAATAATGCCCTCCATCTACCTATTGGGTCTAATATGCCCTTCCGTTAAAGTTTTTGGCTCACAAATTGTCACGACCCCAAATCCGGTCGTGATGGCGCCCAGCACACTGCTAGGCCAGCCTGACCAATTAACAACAATCACGCGGAGCCATAAGCTCACTTTATCCAATTTAAGCATACGGAAATAATTCAACAGTGATAGATACATATTAAAAACAGTGAACCAAGTCCCAACACGTGCCAACTCCCATAGACCGAAGGGTCAAGAGTCATGAGCCTCTACAGAGTATACAAAGTGTAAATAGTGAATATAATCGTGCACAAGTGTGGGATGATCAGAACAAAATACAGACAAACCGGAGAATCAGGTCCTGCGAACGCTGGCAGCTACCTCGACCGTCCAAAAGCACTCCCGAGCCGCAATGGAATCACCTCTGCTGTAGATGTACCCGGATCCGCACACAAGGTGCAGGAGTCGGGTGAGTACTTCCAACTCGCCGGTAATAAAAGTAAATAATGTCGAAGTGGAAGAAAACCACGCAAGGCACTATCTCTTGCTACACAATACGTAACTATCATAAAACTTCAAAACACTATCATTTTATTCCTTTTCAACAGCATACGTGAGTAGATTATTTAGAAATCTCAATTTTTAGCTACTTTCTTTCATTATAACATACCAATACCTGGAAGAATCTCAAGCAGTGCAAGTCAGCACTCAAATCAGCCTCTCGGGCTCAGCACTCCTTAACAATTTATACGAGGAGATCTGGTCAATAAAGCAACAAATGCACATGTGCCAGTAAAGTATGAGTGCTAAAATGTTATGCCACGTAGTACACGTAAACCAATGTATGTATGCCATGCAATGCATATGACCGCTACGGCGTGTAGCCCGATCCTTTTGGGTACCCGTGCTCACTGTGGGGGTTCAGACTCCGGAGGGGCTCCTACAGCCCAAGCACAATATCAATATCACACCTGCTGCGGCGCGCAGCCCGATCCATATACCACTGCGGCGTGCAGTCCGATCCATGTATGTGTATGCATATGCTCACATGAATGTCATGCCCTAAATATGGCCCTCGGCCCCAATCAGTCTAACAAATAATCAAGAAAGCCCTACGGCAACAATATCATATTAGCTCACAGCAAAACATGTTATTAAGACCTTGTTCAAGTTTTTCATAACCTTATAAAAATGCCGAATAGCAATAATTCCATTTTAAACCTTAAATTTAGAATAAAATATGCTCAGTGTTATCAAAACAGTGATACCAATCCTTGAAGGATTCAAATAATTGGCACGAAGCCCAAACGTGATAATTAGTCCAATTCATTTTAACAATTAAGTGTTATTATTTATTACGCGGGACGGACCAAGTCACGATCCCCAATGGTGCTCTACCCCACGCCCGTTATTCGGCATGCAAGTCACCTCAACACAGCACTAAGATGTGCAAGTCCGGGGTTTACTAACCCTCATGACATCATTTACAAGAATTACCCACCTCGAACCGACGAAAGCTCATGCCCGCGACGCCTTAGCTCCTCGAACCGGCATCCACGCACGTCAAAACTAGCACAAATCAAGCACAAATATATCAAAATAGGCTAATGGAACATAACCCAATCGAAAGAACTCGAAAAATATCAAAAATTATGAAATTGGCAAAACCCGAGCCCCGGGCCCACATCTCGAAAAATTTCAAAACTCATATTTCCAGAACCTCGTCTCGCCACGAGTTCGTACATATAAAATTTACCAAAATCGGAGTTCGATTGGCCTTTCAAAACCCAAATTTTCGTTTTCAATATCTAGGCCACAATCCTTCACAATTTCTACCCAAATTCATGAAGATTGATGTTAATTCTACCATAAAATGATGTTTTTGAGTCAAGAAACTTACCTCCGATGAATACCCGATGATTTCCCAGCGCTTTCCCGTGATTTCTTCTCTCTAGGGCTCAAAAATGGGGGTTTATGAAATGAAACCCGTATGTGAAATGTTTCTGGTTTTAATTCACTGCCTGGGACTTTTCTTCTACGCGTTCGCGTTCATTGCCACGCGTTCGCGATGCCCAGCTCCGGATTGACCTTCGCGAACGCGACCTCCCCAACGCGTTCGCGATGCACTAGCTCCCAACCGTCTGATTTTCCTTCTACGCGAACGCGTCTCCCTTTCACGCAATCGCGATGGTCTCCATCTTTCTCCTACGCGAACGCGTAGGTCCCCACGCGAACGCGAGGCTTCGCCTGTTTCACCTTCGCGAACACGGCCTTCTCCCACGCGAACGCGATGCATTGCCCTGCCTGGCCTTCGCGAACGTGGGCCTTGCCCTCGGGAACGCGAAGGCTAAAATCCCGCCCAGAGATCTGCAATTTACAGCAGACTTTTCCTTGCTTCAAAATGCCGGATGATGGTCCGGATTCACCCCGAGGCCCACGGGACCCCAACGAAAACCACCAACATACTCCAAAACACGATACGAACTTGTTCCAATCATAAAAACACCTTCCTAAACATCAAAATCACCAATTACACACGGATTCAAGCCTAAGTTTCTTCAAAACTTTCAAAACTAACATTCAATCCAAAACCCGATCAAACGACGTCCGAAAGACCTGAAATTTTGCAGGCACATCCAAAATCACCTAACGGAGCTACTGCAACTGTCGGAATTCTATTCCGACTCCTGGATCAAAATCTCACCTACCGTTCGGATTTCGCCAAAATTCAACCTTAGCCAATTCAAGCCTAAAACTACACCGGACCTCCAAATTCAATGCCGATTGCTCTCCTAAGTCATAAATGATCTCCCGAAACTAGTCGAATCATCAGAATCTGATTCCGAGCACTCTAACTCTATAGTCAACTCCTGGTTGACTTTTCATATTCAAACTTCCTTCAAACATGCTATTTGCTTCATTTTCAATTCAATTCACTCCTAACTCACCCGATAGGCTCTAACACCGATATAAAAGCATAAAACATGTAATTGCAACATGACGGGGTGGTAAATTCCCGTAACGACGGGCCGGGTCGTTACACAAATGCCCCTTGAGTTAACGGAGTGACACGTGTCATCATCCTATTAGCCCATTCTAAATATTTCTTAATTAATTAAAAAGACTCATTATTCATACCTGAAAAATAATTTTCTAAAAAACAATTTTTTACTAAAAACAAAAAGAAAACAAGGAATTTCTTTTTTTCAGTTTTTACAAAAAAATAATTTTTTTTTAATAAAACAATATTTTGTAAAAATAAAAATAAAATCTAAAAAGTAATTTTCTAAAACAATATTTTTGTAAAAACTAGAAAAAAAGTAGATGTTTTTTGCTAAAAACTGAAAAAATAAATAAAAAAAGCATGTTTTTAGAAAAATATTTCTTTAAAAAACTGGAAAAAGAAATATTTTTAAAGAAATCCAATTTTTCAAATAAATATTTTTTTTAAAACTGGATTTTTTTTAATTGATTAAGTGTGACACTTATTATGAAATTGTTAAAAATCAAAGGCCGGTGCTGGTGCGTTTGGTATGGCAGATCACATTTTTCAGAAAAATTTTTTGCAGAATAAATTATTTTTTGAAAAATAAAAAAAGTTCATGATAACGTTCTTTAATTTATTAGTTGGTTTGTGAGTAAAAAATAATTTGTAGAAAAATATTTCCTTATACCGATGATACAATTAGCAAAAAAAGAGTGTTTGTATGAGATTTTTGAGTATTAAAAATTTTTGTACTGATATAGTCTAACTGTAATAGGAATAATGATATAAAATCAAGAATCAAAATATTGTAAAGGGAAATAACTTTTATAATCAAGTAAGATAAGTCATTTTTCGTAGATGCCAACCAAATATAAAAACTTTTTATACAAACACTCTTTCCCTTTACAAAGTTCATGAAAACCGGAAAAAGAAATATTTTTAAGAAATCCAGTTTTTTAAAGAAATATTTTTTCTAAAAACTGGTTTTTTTTGGTTGATTTTTT
Organism: Nicotiana noctiflora; assembly: GCA_032618575.1. NCBI lineage: Eukaryota > Viridiplantae > Streptophyta > Magnoliopsida > Solanales > Solanaceae > Nicotiana > Nicotiana noctiflora. The sequence goes on along the minus strand of JASVEL010010788.1, from coordinate 46,504 downwards.
TATTTTTTTAGTAAAACAAATCTATTTTTTTGTAAAAACTTGAAAAAATTCCTTTTTTTCTTCAGTTTTTAGTAAAAAAAAGTTTTAGAAAAATTGCTTTAGAAATTTATTTTTCGAGTATGAATAATCAGTGTTTTTAATTAATTAAGAAATATTTAGAATAGGCTAATAGGACGATGACACGTGTCCCTCCGTTAACTCAAAGGGCATTTGTGAGCCAAAAACATTAATGGAAGGGCATATTTGGCCCAATAGGTGGATGAAGGGCATTATTGTACCAAAACGGATAGTCCAGGGACATTTTAGGCCCTTTTCCGAACTTTAAATAAAAAATTATGTGACACAACAAATATATAATGTAATTATCATACATAGCTATACTTTCAAAAAATTATTATTCATAGTTATATTTGAATTCTATAGCAAATCTACCTGCAACACTGAAACAAGTGATCAATTGTTTTTGATTGTAACGAAGAGAGTTACAAGCTCTCGTAGCTCAGTCAGTAGGTTATAGCACTCGCTTAGTACACGGAGGTCGCAATTAAACTCCGAACCAGAGTATTAATCAATTTGGATTTATGTATTTTATGTTGGTAGTATTCGTTATGCAAAAGAATATACTCATTCTTGGTTATATCTATATTTCTCCAAATCTCCATAATTCTACCTTTTTTATGGACAAATATTAAATGACAAAATTCCGAGATAGTATGGCTACATAAAACTTGACGGCAGAAATAATTTTTAGTACAAATACAAATACAAATATAAGATCAGAGCTAGAGCTATCAGTTCTACCGAAGTCATAAGTAGGCTTGAATATCCGACCCAAAGGTACATCTAGAGTATCATTTACAGGTTGGCAGAATCAATTACTTTTGCTCAGATCTTGACATTTTGTATTGGGAATTTAATGAATTTATATAAATAATTGACTGGGACCCATTGACTAAGATGTGTTATTGATTTGTCCAGCTAAAGTGATAGTACATCAACTTGTCCAGCTAGTCGATTAAGTCCGAGCAATAAATTGATTCCTTTATATTTAGTTGCTGGCTAAGTAGGACCACCTTAATTGTAGCATTTAAAGTACTACATGCATCTCAAATTATCAGTTATAATTTCTAGAAATAATTTTTCATATTATTTATCATTTTAGAAGTTCACAAACAAAATTAATTAACTTTTTCATATTCTTCCCTTAATATTAATTATTCTGAGTACTACAAATACCTCAACTATAAATAAATATTAAATGAAGAGCGATTTTATGTTTAGATATAACTAAGGGTAAAACAATAATAAAAAACTCACATATCTAATATTTTCTTATAGATGTCTTGTGTAGGTTGGGGGGGGGGGGGGATATTTTCAACTTAACTCCCCAAAGAATTAGGTCTAAACTAATTAGGTGAATATAGTAGCTAGTAACTTAATCTATTTTCTTAGGTTGTTTGCTAATTAGTACGGTTGGAATCACATACGAAAAATGTCACGAACCCATTTCGTCCTTCATGAACGTGTTAGTGGTATCATCTAGTTCCTACGGCTAAGTAAATCTAATAATGCGAAAATAATATAACTTGCGGAAAATAATAATTTAAAAACTGAACAGCTAGAAGAAAATTGTATATAGATGTCGCTGGGCATATACAACTCCATAACGCGGAAGTCTACAATATCATCCCAAAACTCGAAAACTCACGAGAACGCAAGCTAACAAAATATAATACACTGCTCTAACTCTAGAATGTCTAAATCAGCACAATAAGAAATGAAGACTAACTGCTAAAGCTAGAACAATATAGAGACTCCTTGGCCTGCGGACGTGACAGATGTACCTTGAAAACTTTGCTAAATCTCTCCGCCTCGAGGGTGATACGTCTGGGTGGAGGTATCTAGATCTGCACATGAAAAAATATGCAGGGACATTACACTACAAGAAAATTAGGCCATTAGCAAAGGAAAATTTGGTCGTTAAAAGCCTTAATCCAGTCGTTGTTAGAAACGATCAGGAAAAAATCGGTCGTCACTGATCGCTAAAAGCTGACGTTAAAATTTGCGACCGAATCTCAAGTAGATCATTAAAGAACCTTTAACGACAGCAAATTACCGGTCGTTCTAGCTCCTTTTAGCGGCAACATTTTCCTTCGCTGCTTGTAAATCCGATTGTTAAATCTAGTTATTACGACAAAAAAATTGGTCGTTAAAAGTCCTCTAACCTTAGCTACTCATCTATTAATCTTCCACGACAATAAAAAATAAAATCTTTTAGGGTTTAGATACAAAGACACATCTCAAAAGACACAATTATATATGTTCATATCAATTCATTATCTATTAGAAAAGAACTGAAATGTCATACTACAAGAATATACGTATCCAATTTGGATGACAGTATGTTGTCAACTGCTAACAAAAGAGAAAAAAAATCATGTATAGGTGAGAACATCTTTAAACAACTCTAAAGAAAATAGAAACATATCTCTCTTGTGCTTCAAATTATTTTTTAATATTTGTATAATTGTATTTGCTTATACTTGCTCTGCACTTTCTTCTGGAAAATAATCTTTAGACGTCAAATTCCTAATCTTCTGAAAGAACAAAGTTAAAAAAATATTAATAGAAAGACTTTAAAATCTTGACAAACATATACATAGGTATGTGTCTACATCACATTCTTATATATGATTAGAAGTATAATAGCATTAGCTTGGCTTAATAATTTAGTGGAATAACTGAATTTTGTAGATAAATTTTGACAACCACTCTAAATTTGAAATATCTTTTGGTTCAGTAAGTTCCCTACTCAATCCAAAAAAGCAACAAAAAAATCACCTGGAGGGCGAGGGGAAGACAAACAATTGTTCCAACTAACAACGACAAGAGCATGATGAGACAACTATATACGCTTGTCAAATATACTTTTAGCCGTTCCATCTAGAGTAACATTGTGCAATATATTCCATTATACTTGTATTGATAGGCTACACTTCTAATCTAATACTAATATTCTGCTTCTTAATGCAAGAATCACTAGCATTTAAATTTTAAATAAATTTCTAATAAAACACTTTTACTTTAATATTCTAGGACACAACTATCATTTATAACCAAAAGCACGAAAGACAAGTATATTGATCGTCGTAAACTCGACCCTTAGAAAGAGTGTGCTCTAATTACTTTTACTCGATAGTGATTTTTCGGGATCAATTTCTCAGAGAGCTTGATATTAGAGTCAAGTATTTGTGGAGACTAATTAAGCGTTGTAGCTCCTAATTTGGCTTCTAACATTTTTGGGTTTTTCTTCAATTATCAACTAATGATCTTAACTACAATTATAACTAGATGTGCAAAATGATAACTCTAAGATGTATGCAATAAGGAAAGAATACTAGGGTCGTAGCACTTGCCTAGGTGACTAATTAACGGGTAATGAATGTCAATGCAAGGATGATAATCTGGGATACATAGTTAACCGTTGCACTTAACTGTCACTCTCACACATCTCGGTAGAGAGAGTGATTTTGCCCAATTGACTCTCTCGAGACCAATCGAGTAAGCTAATTTGCCCAAGCAACTAATGGCTCAAGTAGGGTAATTACTCTCTCGAGGTTTAACCCGTTACTTAGGACTACCATTCTCATGGGTCCATCCCAAATCCCCGTTGGGTTGATTGAGAGGTCATAGACTTTCTTTCTCAAGCAAAGTCTAAACCCACTAAGTTAGACTTAGTGTTTGCAACCACCAAATCTAAGTGAAAACATACAATCAACCCAAATACCAAACACTCAATACCATCCAAACATTAATCAACAACACCTGTTAATTACCCACACTAGGGTTGATCCACAACCCTAGCTAATGGGTTTAGTGCACGACCCCAAATCCGGTCGTGATGGCGCCCAGCACATTGCTAGGCCAGCCTGACTAATCAATAACAATGACGGAGCTAGGAGCTCGCTTTATCCTATTTAAGCATATCAAAACATGAAGCAATAATGATACATATATTGAAAATGGGGGAACCAAGTCCCAAAATATACTAACTCCCATAGACCGCAGAGTCAAGAGTCATGAGCCTCTAACGAACATAAGTGTATAATGGTTTACAAGATACTAGTGCAGAAAGAACTATCAATACAGAATCAAAAGACAGTAAGAAGGAATATCGGGTCCTGCGGACTCTGCAGCTACCTCGAAAATCCTACAGATGTCGCCTCGAACAGCTACCAGATCACTGCTGAGAGGTACATGGATCTACACACAAGGTGCAGGGAGTAAAATGAGTATTGAGTACTGCCAAACTCGGTGGTAGATAAGAAATCCATAGTAAAGCACAATGTAAAGCTATACCAATACCCTGTAACAGTTCAATACCAACAGTAGAGAACCAACAATATTAACAACAAGTACAACAGCTAGCAGGTGTAGCTAAATGCAATGGAATGCATGAAATGACCGCTACGGCACGTAGCCCGATCCAATTTAGGTACCCGTGCTCATTGTGGGGGTTTAGACTCCGGAGGGGCTCCTACAGCCCAAGCACAATATTCCTGCAGCGTGCAGTCCGATCTAACATATATACCGATGCGGCGCGCAACCCGATCCACTACCGGTCAGCTAATATGCAAATACAACCTCGCAGGCTCAAAAATAGTTTTGAAAACTCTTTTATCATTTTTCAGTTGAAAACATTAATATCAAGTTCCAGAGATTGGAAATAGCATGATAACAGAAATAGCTACGGACTGGTAGTAACAAACATGTCAATATCATAAGACAATGATAACGATCCTCGCGGGATCCAATAACTGGCTCACGGCCCACAAGTATACTCAACCGCCCAAGAAGGGGGTTCAACGGCTTAAGAGTAGCCAATATCACAATATAGTATGCAACCATCCGAGAAGGAGGTTCGACGGCTCAAGAATAGCCTAATATCATAACACAGTACCAACAAGTCGGACTAAGCCATAGTCCCCAATCACAATCGACCCCGCACTCACAAGAGAGTACGTGTCTCGCCGCTATACAGCGTCACAAAGTGGTATACCGGGGTTTCGAACCCGCTGGTCATCACCCACATCTATTACTCACCTCAATACGGCGCGACGACTACTCCGCCATGCCCTTGCCACGAGAATCAAGCTTCGCACGCGTAGAATCTGATCAAATATAGTAAATACACATCAAATTAGACCAATGGAAATATACCCAGTCAAAATAACTCAATTTACATCAAAATTCCCAAAGTTGCCAAAACCCGACTTTCGGTATGCTTCTCAAAAAATTACGAAAGTCATATATTCAGAACCCTCATCTCGATACGAGTCCGTACATATCAAGAACTCCCAAATCGGACCACAAATGACCCTTCAAATCCTAAATTTTCGTTTTTGAAAAGTTTACAAATTTTCTCCAATTTCTTCCATTTGATTCACTAATACTTGATGAAAAATAACCATGGAATCATTGAATATAATCACTTTTGGACATAGAACACTTACCCCCATCCATATGGTGAAAAGCGCTTCGAAAATCGCTTCAATCCGAGCTCCCTAGCTCCAAAAATGAAGAAACTCTCGGACTGCCCCAATTAAAAGGCCAGCGATTTTCGCATCTGCGGTTACTGTTCACCGCAGGTGCGATTTATTGTTCGCCGCTTCTGCGGCACTGTTCATCGCAGAAGCGAAAAATCACTGTTCACCCGCTTCTGCGGGTACTGTTCAGCGCAGAAGCGAAAATACCAGATTTGCCCTAGAAAATTGCAGCAGCTTTTTATTTCACTAAAAATGCTGTAACTCAATCATATGAACGTGGAATTTGACGATTCTTTTTCCTATGGCTCCGTAATTTTGATATGGATCCAGTGGCTCAAAAAAAACTGAATTTGGATCTCATTTGCTCAGTGAAACCTCAATTTTTCTTGTTAAACAATTAATTCACATTTCGCGTCAAAAACCCAATCACGACTTGATGAAATTAGACCCAACTTTCCAGATCAGTCCTATAATTCATTATCTAAATTCTCGAAGTCTCGAAATCAAATTTAAATCTATAGAACTAAAAATAGACCTTTGGATCATTACATTTATGCTCAAAACGGCAAAAATCTTCCAAAAATGACCCATTGGGCATCCGAATCACACCCGAGACCCCCGGGACCCCGACCAATAACACCAACCAGTCCCAAAACATGATACGAACTTGTTTCAAGCATAAAAATACCATCAATAAACATCAAAATCACCAATTACACACGGATTCAAGCCTAAGTTTCTTCGAAATTTCCGAAACTAACATTCGATCAAAATCCCGACCAAACGACGTCCGAATGACCTAAAATTTTGCGAACATATCCAAAATCACATTCCGAAGCTACAGGAATTGTCGGAATTCCATTCCGACCCCCAGATCAAAATCTCACATACCGTTCAGATTTCGCCAAAATTCAATCTTAGCCAATTCAAGCATATTTCTACACCGGACCTCTAAATTCAATTCTGATTGCTCCCCTAAGTCACAAATCACCTCCTGGAACTAACCGAATCATCAGAATCCGATTCCGAGCCCTCTAACTAAATAGTCAACTCCAGGTTGACTTTCCATATTTAAGTTTCCTTCTAAAAGGATATATGCCTCATTTTCAATCCAATTCACTCCTAACTCCCCCGATAGACTCTAACACTGATATGAAAGCATAAAACATGTAATTACAACATAACGGGGTGGTAATTCCCATGACGACGGGCCGGGTCATCACATTCTCCCCAACTTAAGCAAACGCTCGTCCTCGAGCGGACCCAGAGTTGTACTAGAAGCAACCCAATAGCTGAATGACCTTACCAAGCATATATTCGGGCGATCATACGTCACCCTATCTCACATAAGTCCGAAAAAACCATATAGTTGAAATTTCACAGACCATATGAACCATAAACCACATTGCACTTTCTGAAATCATATGCCGAATGCTAATCCCATGCCTATAATCAGGATACACTCGAATCCACTGCAATAACCCATACTCACTACTCTAGGCGAGATCATACGATGTATCAATAACCCAATCACTCGATATGATAGTCTCTAACCACAACAGCTGGCCACAATAACCAAATACTAGCAGAAAGAACCTTTCTCATTAGCTAAAGTCTTAGTCCAACACCCTTATATACTTGCCCACGGCAACCGAACACGCGATATATCGAATCCATCTCTCAGGTCACCCATTCATGAATCCATTTCCCTTTTTAACTGATACCACAATAGATTTCGGAGCTGAACCTCGATATTACCTTTCTAACCAGCCGGAATCACATATACTCACACTCATTATTGGCTCCAACGATCATTTTGATTATAACACACCGCACCGGTGATATGACACCTCAACACCGGCCTAAGCCACGACGAGCACAACACAGGCTCCAATAAAAACCTCTGAACATACTCAAATCACGACAACTGACTCAAATAAAAGAGTTGTAACAATTCCTTTGTGCCCTCATAACATAGAACATAGATCGTGTCTCGCATTATAGAAATATAATACCTGAATCCTCCTCAAGAGGTCATAACATCACGTGGCCTTGCCACAATTCATGATTCTATCCAAAAACCATTACCCATGAAGCACCTCAAGTTACCAAGCTCAAAAAGGTCAGCCAAGCACAGATCTAGGTCTGAACCCAGGCAATCAACCTCACCCACGGTGAAACAATTAATGTATGCTATCACATCCTGAAAGGACACAACTGATGTGCCATTCGTGAAGCGATACTCAATACGGACTTTTCCTCAGAAGCTAGGAAGCATTGTATACCAGGTAATATATAACTAACTTTATTTTCACATTACACTATTGCGGCGTGCGACCCGCTCCAATGACATACCCGTGGCGGCGTGCCACCCGATCCAAATAACAGTACCTGTGGCGGCACGCCACCCGATCCATATAGAACCCTCGCCAAAGAAATGCGCGTCGAGTCAAATGGCTCATTATGGTAAACATATATAGCCTCAAGTTCGGCCACAAGAAACATATCCGACAAAGTTACTCAATACCAGAACCAAATCAACGATAGAAACCTCTGCACTGATATCCGCCACGAAGGCCCAACCGACAAAGCAATACCCACCAGTCGTCTGCTGGTCCTGAGGTACAACTACCCCGCTGGAGCATACTCTGATGCACTCTACTACACAATTTGTGACATACCATCATAGTCTATATCACATTAGTCTAGACAACCTGGCCCATTGATGACCAGTCAGCAATCAAGTATCATAATCCAAATTCGTCATATCAAGTTGAGAAAGAAAGCCACTAGAGCTTCTGATTTTCGATAATCACAAAACGGTGTCGATACACATGATATACAACCACTGCATATGCGGACTAACGAGAACTTCAAGTCTCCAACACATATATAACATATGAATCACAATGCCTGATCCCGTACTTCACTGTACAAATACATAACGCACATCAAGTGTCCATTCATACCACGAAAGCCATTCATAAATTTCACTATGCCATCAACGACTCAGTTATTATAGTCGATCCAACAAGAGAATACCACCATACCACTGGATATTATCAGTTTACATTACCTTGTCCTTTTGGACCATATACCCTGCCAAATTACTAGAATAGCAGTACCATTTTCTTTAATCACCAGAAAGATCGATTCTTTAAATCACCCGCAGCTGCCCGCGCTGCTAAATAATTTTAATGACTCCCCATATATTATGAACTGATCACAAAACCTTGAATATGCCATTATCAACTTTCCATAACACATCGCATATACCATACCACACTAAGATAACATGGAAATTCATATTCCTTTCCTACGCCGCAAACATCGACGCACGCACTCAACTAGTCAAGGGCTTTCATGATCCCATATAGAGAAAACTCATTACACATTCCAAGCCTTGCATACCAACAGAAAAAATACACTCATTTTCAAACCATGGTAAAACACATCATAAACTATTTCTCCCAATTACATTGCATAAGTTAAACTGCCAGGACTGAGTCCTTATACCCATATCAAGTGACACAACTGCCTGTGCTCAAGAGCTTTGTTGCACAATATCTGCAAAACTCATTCCTTCAAACACATACCAGGAATTAATCGTATTCCTTATCATATCGCTTCGGTTTATTAACAAGTTGCTCCATTTACTCAATTTCTTTTCTGAACCATCTTTAACTTAGTATTAGCCTTTACTGTAGCACTACCATAACTCAACCCATGTTACCACACGGGACTCGTACATAAGACCACACGGTCTAAAACCCATAGGCCACTCTCAATGTTTCCCAGGAGTACCACATTCTACAATACTTGTTTTGAAGAACTTCATGCGATTTTTGAATTAGTATTATTACCTTCCAATACGGATACATAGAATCCCATCATTCACATAACATAGAACAAGTCTTGATCCCTTCTAACGAAAACACCATCTTTAGCCACATACATAATCTTAAGGCATCCGTTACAAGCAAAATCTGGAACACCACAGGAACTATTCTCGGGCGTCATTTACCCTTATTCAGTTGTAATTCAACCGTCTTATTGAACATAACCACTCGTTCCTTGCTAGAACTTTGACACCGCAAAACATGATTACATACCGATACAATTATCTATCTTTCTTTTCTATACACCGAACATTCTTCACCAACATAAGTTCACAACATCCTAGTATTTCTTCATATCTACGAAGCACCATAACCTTTATCAAAATTTCCCAACATACCTAGAGACAGAGCCAACACAGCACACGACAGTGCAATCAGTTAATCAATAACAACCTCCCCAACTTAGCTCGGAGTCATACATCAAAGCACCTTTAGCCACTCATAGCCTTCTTACTCAAATGATGCAACAAAGTTCTAGTTAGATTAAACTCAAGTCATTTACAAGCTTCGGCGGAGGTTCGAATCATCAAAAATATTAATTCTTTTGCAATTATTGCATTCATTCACACACAATAGTTACGCCCACTCTTTAGGTGACAAAAATCTTTTCTAAGTCCCAAATTTTCCAAAAATTTCGGCAGAGTTTCCTTTGTAAATTGGCCTATCCACCTGCCAGAGAATCACCAAACCATTCTAACAATACATCCACAACTCAACAAGATATCACAATGTATTTCAACAACATTAAATCTCAATAATATACGAATCATATTATCACAATTTATACTTGAACTTGCGATGTACTTGCTCGAATCATAACACATATCAAATACCTTTCAATTACACATGAGGATCAACCCTCCTACTTCTTCTCAATTTAGCATTTTATCACAATACCTTCCACCAGGATATACATAGCAAAATCACTTTAGTCTTCTTGAGTTTAAACTCGTTCCACTACACATAAGGCACTTTACCTTCCAATTATGAGATATGATAATTATTCACCACGCCCATAGCTCGGGGCTACACAACATATTAGACAAGAGTCGAACAATTAATAGCTCATCCATTAGTAAGCCTCCCTAATACTTTACAGGTCGGCACAAGGCCCCAAACATGGCTACTAGCCCAAATACATAGATATAAGCCAGTCTCAGTCATTATACACAGTAATCTATCAATCGGGAAGGATCAAGTCCAAATCCCCAATCACAATACCACCACACTCGTCACATGACGCGTGTTCCATCTCAGCACAGCACTGTATAGTGCAAATACGGGGTTTCAAACCCTCAATACATTATCTATTGCCACCACTCACAAAATCAGCACCTCAATGCTCAAGTCATAAACAAGGTCCAGCCTCAAGTCATCCCGACCGGCCCAACATGAACTCACAGAGATTATATCTCGCCCCTCACTCGGGGAAATCACAAGCCATAAGGCAATTATATTGCTGAGTGCTCGATGCGTGCACAGACGTGCGGGAGGAATTTCAAAAAGTGTATCTCAAGCTGAATCAAGTGCACATGATAAGAATTCCAAGAAATGTGAAGTGTTTCCTAAAGGTTCGCAGCCTCCCGGCTGAAGACTCATGAGGCTTAGTAAACCTAGGCTCTGATACAAACTTGTCACGACCCCAAATCCGGTCGTGATGGCGCCCAGCACATTGCTAGGCCAGCCTGACTAATCAATAACAATGACGGAGCTAGGATCTCGCTTTATCCTATTTAAGCATATCAAAACATGAAACAACAGTGATACATATATCGAAAACGGGGAACCAAGTCCCAAAATATACCAACTCCCATAGATCGTAGGGGTCAAGAGTCATGAGACTCTAATGAGCATAAGTGTATAATGGTTTACAAGATACCAAGTGCGGAAAGAAATATCAATACAGAATCAAAAGACAGTAAGAAGGAATATCGGGTCCTGCGGACTCTGCAGCTACCTCAAATATCCTACAGATGTCGCCTCGCACAGCTACTGGATCACTGCAGAGAGGTGCCTGTATCTGCACACAAGGTGCAGGGAGTAAAATGAGTACTGACAGACTCAGTGGTAATAAGCAGGGGTAAGACAGCGCAGATAAGAAATTCGCAATAAAGCACTATGTAAAGTTGTAATCAAATACCCCGTCACAGAATCAATATCAACTGTACACGTACCAACCGGTACCAGCAAAACAATATAACAGCTAGCAGATGTAGCTAAATGCAATGCAATGCATGATATGACCGCTACGACGCGTAGCCCGATCCAATTTGGGTACCCGTGCTTACTGTGGGGGTTTAGACTCCGGAGGGGCTCCTACAGCCCAAGCACAATATTACTACGGCGTGCTGTCCAATCCAACATATATACCGCTGCGGCGCGCAGCCCGATCCACTACCAGCCAGCCAATATGCAAATACAGCCTCGCAGGCTCAAAAGTAGTTTTGAAAACCCTTTTTATAATTTTTCAGTTGGAAAACAGTAATATCAAATTCTAGAGATTGGAAATAGCATGATAACAGAAATAGCTACGGACCGGTAGTAACTAACATGTCAATATCATAAGACAATGATAACGATCCTCGCGGGATCCAGTAACTGGCTTACGGCCCACAAGTATACTCAACCGCCCAAGAAGGGTGTTCAACGGCTTAAGAGTAGCCAATATCACAATAAAGTATGCAACCATCCGAGAAGGAGGTTCGACGGCTCAAGAATAGCCTAATATCATAACACAGTACCAACAAGTCGGACTAAGCCATAGTCCCCAATCATAATCGACCCCGCACTCACAAGAGAGTACGTGTCTCGTCGCTATACAGCGTCACAAAGTGGTATACCGGGGTTTCGAACCCGCCGGTCATCACCCACATCTATTACTCACCTCAATACGGTGTGACGACTACTCCGCGATGCCCTTGCCACGAGAATCAAGCTTCGCACGCGTAGAATCTGATCAAATATAGTAAATACACATCAAATTAGACCAATGGAATGATACCCAGTCAAAATAACTCAATTTACATCAAAATTCCCAAAGTTGCCAAAACTCGACTTTCGGTACGCTTCTCGAAAAATTATGAAAGTCATATATTCGGAACCCTCATCTCGATACGAGTCCGTACATATCAAGAACTCCCAAATCGGACCACAAATGACCCTTCAAATCCTAAATTTTTGTTTTTGAAAAGCTTTACAAATTTTCTCCAATTTCTTCCATTTGATTCACTAATACTTGATGAAAAATAACCATGGAATCATTGAATATAATCACTTTTGGATATAGAACACTTACCCCCATCCATATGGTGAAAATCGCTTCGAACATCGCTTCAATCCGAGCTCCCTAGCTCCAAAAATTAAGAAACTCTCGGACTGCCCCAATTAAAAGGCCAGCGATTTTCGCATCTGCGGTTACTGTTCACCGCAGGTGCGATTTACTGTTCACCGCTTATGCGGCACTGTTCATCACAGAAGCAAAAAATCACTGTTCACCCGCTTCTGCGGGTACTGTTCAGCGCAGAAGCGAAAATACCAGATTTGCCCCAGAAAATTGCAGCAGCTTTTTATTTCACTAAAAATGCTATAACTCAATCATATGAACTTGGAATTTGACGATTCTTTTTCCTATGGCTCCGTAATTTTGATATGGATCCAGTGGTTCAAACAAAACTGAATTTGGATCTCATTTGCTCAGTGAAACCTCAATTTTTCTTGTTAAACAATTAATTCACATTTCGCGTCAAAAACCCAATCACGACTTGATGAAATAAGACCCAACTTTCCAGATCAGTCCTATAATTCATTATCTAAATTCTCGAAGTCTCGAAATCAAATTTGAATCTCTAGAACTAAAAATAGACCTTTGGATCATTACATTTATGCTCAAAACGGCAAAAATCTTCCAAAAATGACCCGTTGGGCATCCGAATCACACCCGAGACCCCCGAGACCCCGACCAATAACACCAACCAGTCCAAAAACACGATACGAACTTGTTTCAAGAATAACAACACCATCATAAACATCAAAATCACCAATTACACACGGATTCAAGCCTAAGTTTCTTCGAAATTTCTGAAACTCACATTCGATCAAAAACCCGACCAAACAACGTCCGAATGACCTGAAATTTTGTGAACATATCCAAAATCACATAACGAAGCTACAGGAATTGTCGGAATTCCATTCCGACCCCCGGATCAAAATCTCACCTACCGCTCGGATTTCGCCAAAATTCAACCTTAGCCACTTCAAGTCTATTTCTACACCGGACCTCCAAATTCAATTCCGATTGCTCCCCTAAGTCACAAATCACCTCCTAGAACTAACCGAATCATCAGAATCCGATTCCGAGCCCTCTAACTAAATAGTCAACTCCGGGTTGACTTTCCATATTCAAGTTTCCTTCTAAAAGGATATATGCCTCATTTTCAATCCAATTCACTCCTAACTCACCCGATAGACTCTAACACTAATATGAAAGCATAAAACATGTAATTACAACATAACGGGGTGGTAATTCCCGTGACGACGGGCCGGGTCGTCACATTTAGCTACTCATAGAATCAATAAAAAAAGAAGAAATAATGGTAGAGATTGACATAATATTGAATTATAAATCTAATACAACTAATTTCACGTTCAAAACCAAGTAAAATAGCCCAAAATAGGCACAAATATGTTGTCTCGTACTCAACTGCTCGTACAGTGTATCCAAAACTTAAACTAAAAAGCTAAAATATTCTATTTATACTACCCAGGAAAATCAGGAAAAAAATACCCCTGAGGGTCTGTTGTGGACCGCATGAAAATGACATGCAGCCACGTACGATAAAAGGTCTGCCAAAGTTGAGCTTCTGGACCTTGGATGCGGACCGCCTGAAAATGTCACGCGGTCGCGTGGGTTAGGTCACGCAGACCGCATGGAAATGTAGCGCGGCCGCACTGCTGTTTGCCCTTCTATGCTGGTTCTCTGATCTTGCTTCCACGCTGACCGCACTATTTTGGAGTGCGGCCGCGTGGGATTTTTGCCTTAGAATATTTTCAGTGCCTTCAACATTGCGGACTGCGTAGTTATGGATGCGGTCTGTGTGAGATTGTATCCCATTAGGAGCTTCTCTGATCCTCACCTGTGCGCCCGTGTGGCAAATCAGTGCAGACCGAACAGGGTTCTTGACTTGGGTAATTTTCAGGATCTTCTTGTGCGGCCGCATGACAAAAGGTTGCGGTCCGCAATAGTCTTTCAACTCACATTTCACTTCCTCTCTTGATGCTTGGCAGATTTCACTCCTTTCTGAGCCGATTTTTGATCTTTGACATTTAATCGCTCAAACCTACAATCAAGCGTAACTTGTAAGCAGTTGAGGACTAATTTATATTAATTTATGCACAAAGCTTAGGCAAAGAGGGGTATAAATTATGCAAAAATCACAGTTATCAACTCCCCCAAACTTAAATCTTTGCTTGTCCTCAAGCAAACAAGATAAGACCTACCATTCAATGAAAAACATTCAAGACATTCCTGTTTTGTCCTAGGGTAACCTCAATTGCATCAATTGGGACTAACAATTGCCCTCAATGATAATGCATCATCAACACATTTAAAACTTTTTGAAAATATTGCGGATCAAGTGGGACACAAGAACCTCTAGAGTTGACATATTTCATCAAGGAACCTTTCGCAAGTACTATGGTCATTGTGGAACCCAAACTCACACATCCCCGACCCTCCCTAAGTGAACCTCACCGTTTAGAGTATTTGCACACAATTTGAGGTGGAAGGATTTCTCACTCATCGCTCACAAAGAAGATACCCTAAGTCTGACTCTAAGTACCATATGCTTGCCCTTCATGTAAGTATCCACTAATAAGGGCTTCTCTTAACTCAAGATCATATAGGGCTTTTGAGGAGTCATTGTGAAGGCTTGTGGGTAATGGTAGGATATGCTTTAATTTACATGGGTTCACTCTTCCCTTAAGCACTTCTTTTGGTCCGTTTTGGCATACCTTCTTGACTCATTTGAGTATTCCTTCCTTAAAAAGGGTTAGAGGGACACCATGTCACTCTTTCTTTTGCACTTCAAGACATTTTCTCCTTTTTTCACCTTTTTCACATCTTTGTCACTTGTTAATGACTTTGGGTCCCCTTTTTGGGTTTCATTCACTTTTGTCTTTCTTTTGCTTATTCTCTTTGTCATTGCCCTTTTTTTTTCTTTTTGCTTTTATGCCTTTTATCACATTGGTGGCTTTCTTGCCTCTCCCCCAAACTTAGATATTTACCATTACTTAAAGGAAGATTCGGGTGCCAAGAGAGGGTCTCATTAAAATAGGTATAGGCTTGTAACGTTTGGTTCATGAAAGAAAAAGTTCAAGGCTCAAAAGGGGTAAACTAGGGATCATTATATTGGTGGTTCATGAAAAGGGAACAATATGATATTGATGGATTAAGGATAGCCTACAATCTATTCACGAGTCAAGTTCCACCTGTGATTTCGCCTCAACAAACATTCGGGGCAAGTTCTAGACCGTTGGTAAGTTACTTGGGCTTACAAATCCATCCCTTTTCTTCACAATTAACACCGGTGCACCCCAGGAAGAAACACTAGGCCTGATAAAGCCCTTTTCTAGAAGGTATTGCAAATGATCTTTTAACTCCTTTAACTCTAGCGGGGCCATGCGATACGGTGGAATAGAGATGGGCTAAGTGCCCGGTGACAGATCAATACAGAAATCAATATCCCTGTCGGGTGGCATACCCGACAGGTCTGAAGGGAAGACCTTGGGAAAATCTCATACAACAGGAACTGAATCAATAGAAGGAATCTCCGCGCTGGAATCACGAACATATGCCAAATAACCTAGACACCCCTTCACGACCATGAATCGAGTCTTAACATATGAAATAACATTGCGAACGGAGTGGCCTAGGGTCCCTCTCCACTCTAGTCGGGGTGATTCTGGCAAGGCCAAGGTCACTGTCTTGGCATGACAATCTAGGATAGCATGATATGGGGACAACCAATCCATCCCCAATATGACATCGAAATACAACATGTCTAATAGAAATAAATCGACATGAGTCTCAAGACCCTCGAATATTACCACGCACGAACGATGCACCCGGTCGACCACTATAGAGTCACCCACTGGTGTAGACACATAGACTGGAATGTCCAGGGCATAGCTAGGCACGGCCATGCATGGTGCAAAGTAGGAAGACACATATGAATATGTAGACCCAGGGTCAAATAATACTGAAGCACCTCTATCACAAACCAGAATGGTACCTGTAATCATAACATCTGATGCCTCTGCCTCTGGCCTAGCTGGTAAATCATAAAATCGGGGATCAACACCACCCCACTGAGCTATGTATGTGGGACGGTCATCCACTGGCTGACCTCTACCTCTGGCGGGACGGTCTCCACCTCTACGGTCTCGACCTCCACCTTTACGATCTCTAAGCCCACCTCTGGCTGGCTGGGCAAGCTGTGGGTCAGCTGGGGCCTGAATCATGGGGCGACGACCCTGCTGTTGAGTGTTGCCTGCTGCTCGAGAGCAAAACATGACGAGATTACCTGGGTCACCAAAACCGTTACAACACTTTGGCTACTGGGACTGCTGACCCTGACGACCTGAATGCCCCCCACAAACACTCTGAAGAGGCTGAGCACTGATGGGAGGCTGGTCTGAATACTGCTCACGAAACCCACGATCACCTGCACCACCCCACGAAGCTTGGAGAGCTAGTGAAAAGGCCTGGAAGACTGGCCCCTATCATAAGAATCCCTGCCTCCAAATGAATTACCACTAAATCTGCCGGAATGGCGAGGCCTCTTGTCAGAAGGATAACCACCTCCCCGAGCAAGAGCCATCTCAACCCTACGAGCCGCATTAGTCGCCTCCTGAAAAGATATGTCTCTCCCAACTCCCATAGCCATCTGAAGTTGGATCGGCTGATTTAGCCCATCTATAAACCTGCGGACCCTATCCCGATTTAAGGGGAGTATCACAACCGCATTTCGTGCCAGATCAACAAACCTCGTCTCATACTGGGTAACAGTCATGAAACCCTACTGGAGGCGCTCAAATTACCTCCGAAGTGCCTCCCGCTGGGTAACAGGGAGAAACTTCTCTAAAAATAACTTCGCAAACTGGTCCCATGTTAAAGTCGGGGACCCTGCTAGTCGAGTCAAACAGAAATCTCTCCACCAAGTCTTGGCGGATCCTGCAAGCCTGAATGTGCAAAAATCAACCCCATTGGATTCCACTATTCCCATAGTCTCGAGAATCTCATGGAAACTGAATAAGAAGTCTTGGGGATCCTCTGATGGGGCACCGCTGAAAGTGGTGGTAAAAAGCTTGGAGAACCGATCAAGTCTCCATAGAGCATCAGAAGTCATGGCCGCTCTATCTCCAGTCTGAGCTGTAGTGCTTGTCTGAGTGGCCACTGCTGGCTGAACTATTGGTGCTTGAGCCTGGGGAGCTACTGGCTCCGGAGTACTTGCTATAAGAGTCTGGACCCCTCCTCCAGCCTAAGAAGTGGCTGGTGCAACTGGTAGTAAGCCTGCTCCGCTATTCTGACCAGAGCCTCCAGAAGATCCGGGGTAAATAAGACCTCTCTTGGGACATGAGCTGGGCCCACTGGAGCTGCTCGGGCTGCAACCTCCTCACTAATCTCAACATGAGGCTCCACCTCTGGAATCGCTGCGTGGGGCTGAGCTTTTCCCCTACCACGGCCTCCGACATGGCCTCGACCCCTGCCCCTCACGGGAGCTGCCTGGGGCGCAGGCTGCTGATTAGTGGATGAAGTAGCGCGTATCCTTACCATCTGAGAAAGGACAGAGTAGAAATTCAATCAGTATTTGAGGAATAAATCACACGACAAGAAGGAACAAATGAGAGACTTTTTCCTAACTCAATAGACTCTGGAGAACAAGTACAGACGTCTCCGTACCTACCCCTCAGAATCTACTAAGCTTGTTCGTGAGTTGTGAGACCTATGTAACCTAGAGCTCTGATACCAACTTGTCACGACCCGGATTTCCCCACCATCGGGATCGTGATGGCGCCTACTCATGGTATTCACTCACCATCTTCCTGTTTATACCATCATTTTGTTCTCACATTTAATAGCAAGAATAATACTCAAATTTTTAAATGCGAAAGTCTTTCGAATAAAAGATGAATAATAGTGTAAAGTAACTGACATAAATCCTCTACCCAATTTGTGGAGTCAAAAACTCACGAACTACTACACATAATGGTCTGAAAGAAAATGAATAATAACCGTCTGTCTCGGAACAATGAGACCACAGCAATAATAAAAGTAAATAGAGGAGATGCCGGGCCTGTGGATGCCTGCAAGCTACCTAGGTCTCGAAAGTACGGTAATCCCGCTAGTGTACTACTGCTGCTGCTCCTGCTCAAAACCTGGACCTGTGCAAAAAACGCTCAAAAGTATAGTATCAGCACAATCGACCCCATGTGCTGGTAAGTGCCTGGCCTATCCCAGCGAAGTAGTGACAAGCCTCTAGGACCAGACACTCACATAAAACTGTGCATTTCTTTATATATATGTACCACAAAATAACTGAGATATTGAGTAACACAACTAACAAAGGAGGTAACATGCTGGGGGAGCACAATCGGCAATACATAATAAATCGGTAAGATAAAAACAGAGTGTAGCAGAAACAGTTATTGCAAAGCAAGAAATTTAAATGGTTGCACAGCATCACCCTTCGTGCTTTTAATCTCATCCTCACCAAATAATCAAATAAAAGTGCATGGCATCACCCTTCGTGCTTTTACTCTCATCCTCACATCCATGGCACGGAATGATCCTTCGTGCATGGTTTAAATAACAACGACACTGAATGTCCCTTCGTGCATAAATAATAAACATGGGACGGAATGATCCTTCGTGCATAAATTAAGTAACAACGGCACGGAATGTTCCTTCGTGCATACATAAGTAAAAAAAATGGCACGGCATCACCCTTCGTGCATTATCACTCTTCCTCACCCAAATAACAATCACAGTCAAGGGCAAAAGAATGAAACAAGTAATATGTACCATCCCAGCAAGGAAACCATAATCATAACAATATCCCGGCAAAGGAACAACATCAACAACACAACAAGGTCCCTGCAAGGGAAATAATTATCAACCTTCACAACCCGGCAAAGGCTCAAGAATATGAGTTAAGAACATTCCACATTAACTCACAACATGTGTCAACAAACGACTCACGGTCATGCTAGACGCCGGTGTATAGATGGTCGTCACCATGCCTATACACCGCACTCGATCACATAGCAATTAGCAATTATCACACTCAATCCTATTCTCTCAAGCGAGGATAGATCAAACACTTACATCAAAGCCTTGAAGTCCAATTAACCTTCAACTACCGCTTTACCTTGAAATTCAACCTTCAACTCGCTCGAATCAAATCACAATTGGTTCAATTACTTTAATAAATACTATATAGATTGGTTTGGATGCATAAAAATGGTTTTCGCAAAGTTTTACCCAAAATTTCCCAAAATGCCCCCGGTCCCACGTGGTCGAAACTCGGGGTTCAAACCAAAATCCGGTTACCCATTTCTTCACGAGTTCAATTATATGATTTGTTTCGAAATCGGACCTCAAATCGAGGTCCAATTTCCCAATTTATGAAAAACCTAGGTTCTACCCAAAAACAACAATTTCAACCATAAAAACCTTTGATTTCTCATGGAAAACATTTTTAATAATGTTAGGAATTCAAAAAGTTGAGTAAAAATTGACTTACAAGTGATTTGGAGTGATATTTCTCTTGAAAAATCGTTTGTGGTGTTTTGGGTTTTGAAGAATGGTGAAAAAGGGTTTAAAATCATTTAAGTATAAGATTACATAGCTGCGGATATGGGAATTGCGAACATAGCAGGTCTTGACCGCGGACATCGCATTTGCGAGGGAATTGTTCGCATTTGGAAACATAGGCCAATACAGGGCCACTTCGGATTTGCGAAGTTCTGTTCGCATTTGCGAACCTATGCCTTTCTTGGGCTACATCGCATTTGCGAGGTCCTAATCGCATTGGCGAACCAAGGCCTTTCCTGGCCAACTTCGCATTTGCGAAGGTTGGTTCGCATTTGCGAACCAAGGCCAGTTCTGGGTCCTCTCACAATTGCGAGTAATTCTTTGTAATTGCGAAGATATCAGCTGGGGAAAAAAACACTAGCTGTGTTCTTTTTTCAAAATTTGCTCTAATGGCCTATCAAATCTTTACCCGAGCCCTCGGGCTCCAAACCAAACATGCACACAACCTCAGAAACATACTACAAACTTGCTCGCGCGATCAAATCGCCAGTCTAACATCGTTTTCATAGAATTGAAATTAAAATTCATGATTTCTTCTTTTAAACTTTATAAACTTTCAAATTTGGAACTCATGGTTCAAAACACATCAAACAACGTTCAATTTCCGTCAAACTTTGCAGGGAGTACTTAAATAATATATAAGACTTGTACCGGGCGTCGGAACCAAAATACGAGCCCGATACCATGGTCTTTTAATCAATTTTCATTTCAATTTTCATTTCAATTTTCATTAATAATTTCAGCAAAACAATATAACAGAAAAATTCATATCTTGGGCTCTAGGCCTCGAAATTCGACTCCAGACGCATGCCCTAGTCCCATATTTTCCTACAGACCTTCTAGGACTGTCCGATCTTGGGTCCGGGTCCGTTTACCAAAAATGTTGACCGAAGTCAACTCTATCAATATTAATATCAAATTTCTTAAAATTTTCCATAGAATTCACATATTCTAACACAAAAAATTTCCGGCTACGTGCTCGGACTAATGACCCTTTGGGTCGTCACTATATATATATATATATATATATATATATATATATATATTTTGTTCATATATTATTTTATTAAATTCTCTTAGTAAATATTCCACTTTTGCTACCCAGCTAAAACCTTCGCTTTAGTTGCTTTATGTTAGGCCCTAATTCTCAAAAAATTGCGTGGTCTTAATTTTTCAATGGCCCTGGCCTCTCTTTATCTAGCCAAGTTGTTTTGGAATTGGAATAAATTCGGTAGCGGAATTTAACCTTAAATCATGTGGAAAAGCACGAAGCTCTACCTATTAGTAATACTAGGGTGGATAAATTTCTAAACTGTTTAAATGCTTGTCAATTATTGGACTTAGGTTTTGATGGTAGTAGATTTACTTGGTCAAATAAACGTGCTCCTGGTTTGTCACAACCCCAAAACCCAATCGTGATGGAGCCCAACATACTGCTAGGCTAGCCCGACCAATCAACTGAAACACGGATCTATCAGCTCACACTTTACCCTTTTTAAGCATAAACAATGATAGAATAATAAAGATAATATCCGACACACCGGGATTAGACATCCCAAACCAGTATCACCTCCCAACGGATCAGGAGTCACCCGTGTTAGTGTATACAACTATGAACAAGTGTGGAATAGACTAAACAAATAAGAATAAACTGGAGAGTCAGGTCCTGCGGACGCTGGCAGCTACTCGACTGTCCAATGCAACTCTCAAGCAGCTATAAAATCAGCTCTGTTACGATGTACCTGGATCTCCACACAAGGTGCATGGAGTAGTGTGAGTACTTCCAACTCAGTGGAAATAAGCTGGGGTATGACATCGAAGCTAAGAAAACCCAATACAACACTAAGCAAGGCTATACAATAATATCCTGCATCAGTTATCAACATGAGCAATATCATAAACCAGCAATATCAGCTATCAGAATAACAGGTATAGCTAGATGCAATGCAATGCATGAATATGACCGCTACGGTGCGTAGCCCGATCCATTTGGGTACCCGTGCTTACTGTGGGGTTTCAGACTCCGGAGGGGCTCCTATAGCCGAAGCACAATATCATGATACGCTGCGGCGCGCAACCCGATCTAGTACAAGTTAGCTATAATGCAATGCAGCCTCACAGGCTCAGAAATAGTATTTGAAAACTCTTTTTATCATTTCTCAGTAAAAAAAATGTTTCAGAAATTCCAGAGTTTGGAAAACCATTTTAGACAATAATAGCTCAGGACTAGTATCAAAATAGCATGTGAATATCATAGAAATAATAACAACGATCCTCGCGGGATCCTAATAACGGGCTCATAGTCCAATGATATCCACAACCATCCAAGTAGGAGGTTCACCGGCTCAATAATAGCCAACAACACAGTATAGTATCAACAGGTTGGACTAAGCCATAGTCCCCAATAATATTAGACCCTGCACTCACAGGAAAGTACGTGTCTCGCCTCAATACAGCATCACATAGTGATATACCGGGGTTTCGAACCCGCTGGTCATCACTCACACCCATTACTCACCTCGACTCGGCTCGAAGACTAGTACACAATGCCCTTGCCACGAGAATCGGCCTCCACGGGTGTAGAATCTGATCAAAATCAATAGAAATGCATCAAAATAGGCTAAAGGGACATTACCCAATCGAAACAACTCGAATTACACCAAAAACCACAAAGTTTCCAAAACTCGACTTTCGGTACGCCTTTCAAAAAATTATAAAAGTTACATTTTTGCGAGTCCATACATATAAAGCTTATCAAAATTGGACTTCGTTTGCCCATTCAAATTGATGATTTACCATAACCTAAGCTTAGGGCAAAAATCCCACATTAATCCTCCCATTTACAGTGAAATAATTGAAGATTCTAAGATAAAATCACGTATTTGACCATAGAACTTGCCTCCAATGTTTACCCAATGAAATCCCCTTCAAATCCCGTCACGTTGCTCTCTAAGAAATCAAAAATGGAGGAAATGTGTAATGGGTTCGCGGATGAAATGTTTTGAACTTAACCCTTCTGCTAGGGGTCATTACCCTACGTGATCGCAGCCTTTGGGCACGCGATAGCGATGTACAAATTTTGGCAGGTTTAATTTTCCTTCTACGCGATCGCGTGGATTCAGCCGCGATCGCGATGACCAACCAAACAATTCTACGCAATCGCGACACCTACACCGCGATCGCATTGCTTCCAGATCCAACCTTACGCGATCGCATCCAGAACCTCGCAATCGCAAAGAGTAAAAGTCCATCAGCTCTCCGATGCACTACGTGATCGTGTGGCCATCTACGCGATATCGATGAGTAAATTACATGCAATTTTGTTACAGCAAATTTGCTGTGCTTTTTGACACAAAATGGTCTGTTTGGACCCCCGGATTCATCTCGAGGCCTCCAGGACCCCAATGAAAACCACCAACCTACTCCAAAACACGATAAAAACTTGTTCCAATCATAAAAATACACCCTTAAACACGGAAATCATCGAATAAAAGCGAATTCAAGCCTAAGTTTCATCTAAACTTCCGAAACCAACATCCAATCAAAAACCCGACCAAACGATGTGAGAATGACCTAAAGATTTGCAGATATATCCAAAATCACCTAACGAAGCTACTGCAACTATCGATATTCCATTCCGACTCCCGGATCAAAATCTCACTTACGATTGGATTCTGCCAAAATTCCAACTTAGCCAATTCAAGCCCATTACTACACCGGACCTCCAAATTCAATTCCGATCGCTCCCCTAAGTCACAAATCACCTCCCGAAACTACCAAAATCATCAGAATTCGATTCCGAGCCCTCTAACCACATAGTCAAATCCAGGTTGACTTTTCATAAACAAGCTTCATTTCAAAAGGCTATATGCCTCATTTTCAACAAAAATACTCCTAACTCTCCCGATAGACTCTAACACAGATATAGAAACATGAAACATATAAATGAAGGGTTAACGGGGTGGTAATTCTCGTGATGACGGGCCGGGTCGTCACATTCTCCCAACTTAAACAAACGCTCGTCCTCGAGCGTACCAGAGTTGTACTAGAAGCAATCCAATAGTTAAATGACCTTACCTAGCATATACTCAGGGTGATCCCACGTCACCCTATCTCACATAAGCCCGATAGCACCATATAGCTGGAATTTCACAGTCCATATGAACCATAACCCACATTGCACTTTCTGAAATCATATACCAGATCCTAATCCCATGCCTATACTCAGGATACACCCGAACCAACTGCAATAACCCATACTCGCCACTCCGGGTGAGATCATATGATGTATCAAACAACCCAATCACTCGAGACGATGGCCTCGATCAAAACAATTTCCCATGATAACCAAATACTAACTGAAAGGCCTTTTTCATTAGCTAAAGTCTTATTACAACACCTTCATATACTGCCCACGGTAAGCGAACACACGACATATCGAATCCATCTATCAGGTCAACCATTCATGAATCCATTTCCCTTTTAACTGATACCACAATAGACTTCGGAGCCAAACCTCGATATTACCTTTCTAACCAGCTAAAATCACATATACTCGCATTCATTAATGACTCCAATGATCATATCGATTATAACACACCGCACTGGTGATATGACACCTCAACACCGGCCTAAGCCACGACGAGCACAACACATGCTCCAATAAGAAACGTCTGAACATACTCAAATCATGACAAATAACTCAAACAAAAAAGCTGTAATTCAATTCCTCCATACCATCATAACATAGATCTAAGATCCCTTCTTTCATTATAGAAATAGAGTACTTGAATCCTCCTCGAAAGGTCGTAACATCATGTGGCCTTGCCACAACTTATGATTCCCTCCAAACACTATTACCAATGAAGCACCTCAAGTCATCATGCTCGAAATAGTCAGCCACACATAGATTTAGGTCTGAACTCAAACAATCAATCTCACCCACGGTAAAATAATTAATATGCGCTATCAAATCTTGTAAAGACACAATCGATGCATCATTCGTCGAGCGACACCCAACACTGACTTTCCTCAGAAACTAGGAAGCATTGTATAGGAAACATATAGAAAACTATTCTCCACATCACACAGTTGCGGCGTGCAACCTGCTCTAAATAACATACCTGTGGCGGCGTGCCACCCGATCCAGATACCATACCTGTGGCGGCGTGCCACCCGATCCAAATAACCTATCGCGGCGTGCCACCCGATCCACGTATAAATCTCGCAAAAGGAAATGCACACCGAGTCAAATTGCTCATTATAATAAACATATATAGCCTCAAGCTCGGCCACAAGAGACGCATCCGACATAGTTCCTCAATACCGAAACTGAATCAATGGTAGAAACCTTTGCACTGACATCCGCCACGAAGGCCCAACTGACAAAGCAATACCTACTAGCCATCCGCTGGTCCTGGGGTACAACTACCCCGCTGGAACATAATCTGATGCACTCTGCTACGCAATTTGTGGTATTTTCCGACATAGTCCATATCACATTAGTCTAGACAACGAGTCTGCAATCAAATATCATCATGTCAAGCAAAGAGAGAGCCACTAGTGCTTCCAATTTCCAACAACCGCTAAATGGTGCCGATACATACGATATACAACCACTGCGTAGGCAGATTTACGAGAACTTCAAGTCTCCAACGCGCAAAGAGGGGCAGCTGTGAGCACGTGATTTTTGCCTTACCTGAGAAGTACTCCCATAAAATTCCAAATAAAAATAGTTTCGTGTTGGGCATGATTTTGTGATTTTGTGTTATTTTTATCTTAAATTTGCATTTTGGTGTGCGTGTTGATTTATTCAAATTAGTAAAATACAAAAAAATATATATACTAGGTTTTGCATTTTTAGTGTTTGATATCGAAATTATGTGATTTGCATTTTTAGGTGATATGTAATTGTGTGGGATAATAGTATGCATATATATATATATATATATATATATACATGTACATATATATATATATACATGTAGTAATGAGATCAGATCTGGGCCATAGTTTGGTCCAAAAACCAGGCCCAAACGAATCCCACCTGGTCCGGTCCAACCCGCCTCCAGCAAGACCCAAACGACGTCGTTTTTTGTCTTTGGTAAAGAGATCCAAGCCATTGATCTGTGTTGATCGGATGGATCACATTAATCCCCCCATCTTTTGATCTTGGCCGTTGGATTCTCATCATCCAACGGCCCACGTTAACCTTGGCATTTTAATACACAAAACCCCCCCCCCCCCAAACCTCCAACCCGTCCCCCAGTCCTCAGACGCCCCCATCCCCTTCGTCTCTCTCTCTCCCTCAACCTTCACATGCTACAAACCCTAGCGCCGCCCCCTCGCCCTCCGCCTGAAAACCCGGCGGCAACAACGCCGCCGGTCACCAAAATAACACCCCTGAACCACCAAACCACCCTGAGTCCGAATCCATAACTCCCTCTCCTCGAATCATCACCAAATGGTTCGAATCTTCAATCGAAGATTCGAGCCAAAGTCAAAACCATCCCAATCAATTCCAACTTTGCACCACAGCCTCCCCAGACCCTCCCCACGACCCCACCAAGGTTGGTCCGGCTCGAATCCAACCGGAATTAGTCGAACCCCAAAATAGCCTTCAAGAACCCTAGAATTCGAAAACTAGGGATTTGGTCGGAATTAAAACAAATTGAAGATAATAGATTT
The DNA here is from genome assembly GCA_032618575.1 of Nicotiana noctiflora. Taxonomy (NCBI): domain Eukaryota; kingdom Viridiplantae; phylum Streptophyta; class Magnoliopsida; order Solanales; family Solanaceae; genus Nicotiana; species Nicotiana noctiflora. The sequence continues at coordinate 19,499 of JASVEL010010788.1, read as the reverse complement.
TAATTGGAAGGTTTTCGTTTGAAAATATTTCAATTAAAATCTATTAACTTCAAAAGAAGGCAATTTCAAGTCTCCTCGAGCCCAAGTCCGTGCGTTTTCATATTCTTCTCACTGTTTAAGGTATCTTTCTGTCTCTTTCCGATTTTTATCTATTAGTATAAGTGTTTATTGATTCCATTCTTTTAGTTAGTTAGCTACTTTCTCTGCTTTCGTTTCTCCTCCTAATCAAGACCTTTTTATTTGGTCAAATCATTTCTTTCTGGTATGTTCGGCTCATTGTTGTTGTTGTGATTACATTGTGTTCAATTTAGTTAAGATCGTCGAATAGTTGACTCGGATTGTTGCCCCCTGATTCTGCCCGTAGGCATAGTTGAATATCGATTATTCGTTATCGATTATATAGCTCGTAATTGATTAAACGAATGTCGCCATCTAATTGCGTAGGTTTGATTGTTTGAAATTCTGGATAGTTGATTAAGCACTATTGAATTGAATTGGGGTGCTGTGTGATTTGAAATTGAAATAGGTTTAGGATAAATTGGTTATAGCTGAATTGGGACCATATGGTTTAGAGTTAATTCAAATGAACCCGGCCAGCATGTTGGAGGGACTGTCAGTAGGTCTGATTATCACTGTGTGTGCAGTGTAATTGGAAAACATAAGTAACATGGGAGCTATCTGGCAGGGTAAGGGGTTTTGAATAGAAAAACAGGCTACTAGTACGCTTTTGGATTAAAAAATGAGATTTAGACATTAAGTGATGGGCTGGGCAGAGAATATTATGGCAAGAAGTTTATTTTACACTGTTAAGTGCTCTTAAGAGCTGGACAGTCAGTGCACATGTGGAGGGTAAACAGGCTGGCCTGGCCTTTAGTTTGGATATATATAGACACGGATAGACACCTGAGAAAGGGATAAGGAGAAAAACGCTAGAATGGACTAAAAGTTTAAACAGAGAAACAGAGAGATACACTTAAGAGTCTGGGAGTTTAAACAGAGACACACAGAAAGAGAACACTGGAATACACATTCACAGCATAAATATTCACTTAAGACTCATACGGATAGGGGGGCATTCACTGCCTACTGGGTGCTCCTGCTGTGGCTTCTTGTTCTTCTGTTACTGCTGTTTCTTGTAGTTATACTGTTTTGTTGTGAAGGCTGCTGTCAATTGTGCCTAGCTATTGCTGAGTGTTGTGGTGTTTGGACCTTTGTGGGGTTGAGTTTGGTTACTGCTGTTGGTTTGTTTGCTGGTTGGTTCTTTGTTGCTGTAGTTGTATTGTTGTTACTGCTGGTCGTGGTTCTTTTACTGGTTTACTTGGTGTGACTGTTGGTTCTGCTACGAATTGGTCCTGGGTTATCGACTGTTTTGAGTTGCACTTGGATTGTGTTGCTGGTACATGCTTGCATTGTTGTTGCTGTTTGTTCATTGCTACTGCTGACCTTGTCTTTGCTTCACTGTTTACAAATTTTCCAGGTATACTTTACTCCCTGGCAATAGGAAGTTCGACAATTGCACCTACACTGTTTTGCAGAATCAAGTGATGCTATTTTTATAATATGATGCCTTTGTTTTCATTGGATATTTGTAATGTTGAAGAGATAGACTCATCATAAATGAACTTGCATTTGATATTAGATAAGATAGTTCAAACTCATCGCTTGTTAATACTGGACTATGAATAATACTGTCTCGGGTGTAAATTGTCACGTTGAAAATTGGGTAATGAGTAGTTAATAGTAGAAGCTTTATGTTATTGCTTAATGTTACAGTAAATTTAGTTGTTTAATGTTTAGTAGTTATAGGGTTAATTTTAGTTTTTGCCTATGCCATTAAGGTTGATATTAGAGTCATACTTAGGAACAAATTCACAAACTAACAACTCCGTCTCAATCCCTTTTATAAGATAATTAATGTGTTGTTTAAGTTAATGTTGACAAGATAAGAAGTAGTTTATGCGATGGAGATTCACGTTAAATAGAAGCAAATGTCATTAATACTTAGGCAGATTTACGTTTAGAAACGGACGAATTAATTGCTACTTAGGATCTATAAGTATCTACCTAATCATACGAAAGGCTGGTATCCGGATGGGCTTTAAGTCATGTTCGCTCAACCTCTTTTATATTGGGCTCATTTGAAGTCCAAGAGCTTGAATCTCATTTAACTACAAAATTAAAACAGCCTCCCTTCAAAAATAAACTAGGACCTTCGTTCTTTTGTAGAGATCGCTTAAATAAAAATCATAGTCATGATAGGTTCGACCTCAAAAATAAAAATGAGACGACCCTCGCCGCATAAAATATATAATTGCGGGGCCCTCGAATAATCGTCATGAAAACTTAGACTTGAAAGGACCGTCTAGTAAATTTCACGGTCCTTTTCCCAAAGTTAAATAGACGATAGACTTTTTAGGCACGACTTGAAATAAAATTACTTTCCTGAATACGGGTGTGCATTTATGTAACCCAAATCTTACTCTCGGCGAAACTGAAATACCTTAGAGTCGCAGGCGTACTGGTTACGGTGCGGCTCGAAATGTGTTTTCGTAACGTCGCAATTCTTCTAAAAATAAGAGCGGAGCATTAAAAGCACATAGTCAAAAATATATAAAAGAATCAGATAGAAACAAAATTGCAATTGAGCAACCGTGCTAAAACCACGGAATCCGGGAGTGCCTAACACCTTCTCCCGGGTTAACAGAATTCCTTATCCAGATTTCTAGTTCGCAGACTGTATTATAGAGTCATAAATTTCCTCGGTTCGGGATTAAACCGGTGACTTGGAACACCCTTATTTTTTCCAAGTGGCGACTCTGAATTAAATAAACTAATCCCGTCTCGATTGTCCTTTAATTGGAAAAACTCCCTTGTGCCCTCGCGTGCGCGTAAAAAGGAGGTGTGACAGCTCTGGCGACTCTGCTGGGGATATCTTTTAGAACTTCGGTTCGGGGTCTAAGAACTCGAGCTCATTTAAATTGTTATCTTGTCTATATCTGATTTTATTACATGTTTAATTAATGTGCTACATGTCTACCGCTTTGATATTAGTTGTACTGTATATACAAACTGCTATATGTTTACCGCTTTGATATTGCGTGAACTGTATATAAAACTGTGCCGAAAACCCGTCTCTTCTTACCCCCGGGGATGTGCTTACCGGTTGAGACTCCCCTTTCTGTTAGTGTCAATACCAAAATAAGAAAAGAGGCAGGATAAGTTACAAAGTCGGACGATCCCGCGGGTCCCCGGTACGTAGCTCCCTCCTCAAATCCGAGTCGTCCGCTCGGGTACACGGTCTAGTATCATTGAAAAGCATCAGGATATTGAGCCTAGATTCAGGACGTTTATTTGCATCATCTCTGACTTAGGGGACTCAACACAGGGGTTGGGTCCGTCTAGGACAGGTAACCCGAAAGGAAAGACCATCTTGCCATATCATATTTGTTGTGAGCATTTATTTAGACTGGCATGCTGACCGGGTTCCTTTAAATACCGAAGAAAAAAAAAAAAAAAAAAAAAAAAAAAAAAAAAAAAACACAAAAGGAAATAGTATGGGGAAGTAAATATCTTTCAGAAAAATACAAAAATACGTTTCACCAACAAGTCCACGAATTTAGTTTGCCAATAAAAGACGGCAGAAGATTGACTTTGCCGACAAAATGGGTTTTTGACAAAATGTGTTTTTGACAATCAATAAAGGAAAGATAGTTGTTTTGACGGACCGAACTACGCGAGTTTGATTCTCACCGAGTGTGAGATACGTAGGCAACCTTTAAACGGGTCCAACTCCCATATATTTCAAAATAAGTTTTAATGGCGGAACGCCAAGATATTTAATTTTGCCTTAACGACCACTTTTTGACCAGTCAATTCCCGGGGCCCGTTTCGTTTTTTTAGAAAAGATAGTTTTGGGGCAAATAAAAATTTCGCTTTCATCTAAGAATTACCTTAAATAAATGTGCAGAATGAGCACGAGTCAGAATACAACCGAAGCTATCATAAACAAGGTCCCCTTAAGTTTGCACAGGTGGTGGAGCGACTTGGGTGAGCAAGGACAAGATGCCGTTAAACTGTACTTGGGAGATCTAGTGGGGCTGCTAAATATTCCCCCGAGAGGAGACATCATACGAGCCTTGATCTCATTCTGGGATCCGGCACACAATGTGTTCCACTTTTCAGACTTTGAACTCACACCAACACTGGAAGAATTAGTCGGATATGTCGGAAGACCAAAAGTCCCTATGAGGGATCAATACCTTATTGCACCAAGGGTAGTGACAATACATCGGTTTTTGGATACGGTAAAGATCCGCAGAACTGTACACAACCCAGACTTATCAGAAGGGTTCTGCACTTTGGCATTTCTATATGACAAATATGGTCATTATGAGGGCTTCACCAAACACAAAAGCAAAGTCTGCAGCGAAGACAACCAGTTAAAATGGGAGGAGCATAGACGCATCGCCTTCATGATAGCTTTTCTAGGTTCATTGATATTTCCTAGAAAAGATGGGAATATCAACATACAAGTGGCAGGGGTCGTCAGCACTTTGATGAAACAGAACAACAGTACTTTGGCTCCCATGATAATATCGGATATCTCTCGTGCACTCACCATCTGCAAAGCTGGAGGAACTTTCTTCGAAGCTTGCAATGTATTGCTCCAAATGTGGATGATCGATCACTTATGTCGTCATCCGCAATTTATGAGGTATAGTTCACCGAAGAAAACTTGTATAGAAGAATTTCCTGCGAGGGTCGAGGGACATGAGTTGCCAGAGGGGATCAGCGGATGGATACGACTTTTGCGTTCGACTACAGCCAGCGGAATAGAGTGGACGTTTGGTTGGCTACCCGTGGAAGAAGTCATATATGCATCAGCCGCAGAATCATATTTATTGCTAACGGGCCTCAACAGCATCCAACCCTACGCACCAGGTCGAGTATTGAGACAATTGGGACGATGCCAAATAATCCCAAAAGAAGAAGACCTCAGCCCACATGTGGTTGAAATTGGACCAGGAGGACAGTTCCCTGAAGCATTGGTCCGAAAGATTTGGAGTGAGTGTCAGACATTAAAAATAGACACTCGGGTGCGAGATCGAGCCCGGGCCGAAGTATCGTCGGAATATCCTGCATGGTATAGTAGAGATCTGGAGCATCAAAGGCCCGCAAAAAGGCCTCACCTCAGGGAGTTTGCTGGAGCGTCACGAGAACAATGGGACTGGTTGGCTAGAGAAGAAGCCTATAGAACAAAGATCAGCAGGATAGAACAACGGACCCAAGAGCTCCAATTTGAAATGGATGTGCAAACTTGCCGCCGACGAGGGAGATAAAAAGAAGTTGGCACAAGAAAATGACTTTTTGAGAGCTCAAATCCAGCAAATGAAAAGGGATGTCGACAGACAATTAAGGAGTCGATCAGACGAAAAATTGATAAGGGGTTTAAAAAATCAAGTCACGGATGTCCAAAAAGAATTGGAAGAGTCAAAGGCCCAAACGATGAGGATCCGTACTAGCTGGAACATCAACAATGCACTTCACCTACAACGGGTGGAAGAAGATTACACTGAGACCATCACTAGTCTAAGGGAGGCAAATGTTATCCTCAGGGAGCGGGTTTTCAAGCAAGCCCGAGATGCTAGAACAGACCTCGACCGTTGCCACAATCTGATGGCTCGACTGCAAGAACAAATAGACAGGCTCCTAGACCAAGTCACCAACAACGCTCAAAGATTGGGGGCGAAAAACCAGCAGATAGAGCGACTACTCAGAGAAAGGGACATGATCAAGGACAGAATTGGAGAAATCGGGCACTATGTCACCATGAAGTGCCTAGCTTGTGAACAAATGCCCCGCACCGACCTTTTTGCTTCAATTATGGGCTATGTTCATCGGATCATGGAAGAATTAAGGGGACTACACAAGGACCTCACACCTAGGCCCGCGGCAAGGCCGAATGATGCCTCGCGGGCCCCCAGGAATTTTAGAGCAATGGACCTTTGATTAAAAATGTATTTTTGAAATATTGGGTCAAGCCAGTTGGCATGTTATTTTACGTTTTCGAGTCAAGCATTTTCTTTTGTTTTGCTGATTGTTGTAAGACGTGTTTTGTAACTACACGGTTTTATTTGATATAAAAGTTACTGAATTTTGCCACAATCCTGTTAACAGAACTACGCTCGGTCTGATTCACGCGAGAACGTGATACGTAGGCAATCCGCATAAGATTCGACCACCACTAAAAAGAAAGAAAAAGAATCCAAAGGCTAAATAACAATAAGGCTTGCAAAGATAGTCGAAAAAGAAAAAGGAAAAAGAAAAAGAAAAAGAAAAAAGAAAAAGGGCCGGAATGACGCATGTTAAAGAGTACACGTAGAAAGGGTTATTTGGTTAGGTGCATTGCATCCAACGTGCTATAACATATCTGTCAAACTCGGTGAACTAACAAGTTTGTTGCATTTCCAGAAAGTTTAGCAGTTGGTTTGACAGAATATACTAGCCAGCCATCACTACCGTACTAGATCCAAAGGACCGGTTACAGTAAGCATGTCGAGTTCTGGCAAGAGTCTCGAGGAAGAAAAATCCGAGCTACAAATCATGAAAGAAGAGGTAGATCGGTTAAAACAACAGATAACAGAGATGCACCTGGCCTGGGCCAGGGAACAGTCTTCACCAAACCGCCCTACTCTCGCCTCAGCTCCGGAACATCCGCCCATCGATCCTTCAACAAGCGCCCCGAGCTATCCATACTTTCAGGGGGAAAATCCATATGCCACCCACATTCCACCAGCCAAACCAAATCCTCCTCCAGTCACCCCCGTTTTTGTAGCACCTCCACCGGCTCCTCTGCAAAGGCCGGCCGGCGAACCATATGTTCAGATCCATGACAACTCTTACTATCCTCCAGAGCCTACTTTCAGGGCTCCCGAACCACAATCACATACACCTCATTGGGATAATCCGGCAGAACCGGAAAAACACTTCCAAAGTTCGGAACACGAGGAAGTTGCCAGAAAAGTTAAAAGCCTGGAGCAGTCCTTCAGGAACATGCACGGTTTAGGCAACCAGGTCAGCGTCGCCTATAAGGATCTGTGTCCATTTCCGGACGTCCAGTTGCCAGCAGGATTCAAAATGCCCAAATTCGACCTATACGAGGGGCATGGTGACCCAGTGGCCCACCTGCGGGGGTTTTGCAGTAAAATGAGAGGGGCCGGAGGACGGGACGAGCTTCCGATAGCCTACTTCGGCCAGAGTCTGGGAGGATCGGCGTTGGAGTGGTACACTAGACAGGATCCCAGTAGATGGTTTACGTGGGATGATCTGGCTCAAGCTTTTATCGGCCAGTTCCAATACAATCTTGAGATAATCCCCGACCGCCTATCATTGCTAAAATTAGAGAAGAAGCCTGCTGAAAGCTTCAGGGAATTTGGTTTCCGATGGAGGGAACAGGCGGCCAGGGTGGATCCACCGATGAGAGAGAGCGAGATGGTGGATTACTTCTTGCAGACATTAGAGCCCACCTACTTCGGACATCTGGTAACGTCCGTAGGTAAATCATTCACCGAGGTGATAAAAATGGGGGTATGATCGAGGAAGGTTTGAAGGCCAACAAGATCATGAGTTACTCAGCACTGAAAGCCACCACTCAGGCTATCCAAAGTGGTACTGGAGGAGTACTCGGGAAAAAGAGGAAAGAGGAAGTCGCGGCAGTTGAGTCCGGGACGTGGTTCGGAAACAGAGGCCCCGCACCCCAATATAGCCCGCCCCAGCCTCACCACCAAAATCACTTCCACAACCCATATAACCACCCGCAACATTACTATCCAGCACCTGTTCCCCATTTTTCTGTCCATCATGCACAGTCCTATTCTGCACCTCCCGTTCATGCACCGTGGCGTGCACCAAACCCCCAGAACAATCATCCACCCCCAAGAGCTTACAGAAACCCCTCGGGCGCGAGTTTCCGTCCGAACCAGGCATTCAGGGGCGACAGGGCGCCGAGGCCAAAGACTTTCACTCCCTTAGGAGAGTCATATACCAGTCTGTTCCACCGGTTGAAGCAAGTAGGTTTGCTAAATCCGGTTGAAGCTAAGCTACCAAACCCCTTCCCGAAGAACCTGGACCATTCAGTAAATTGTGCTTACTGCTCGGGATGTCCGGGACACGATACAGAAAAGTGTTGGAGGCTGAAGACGGCCATCCAGGAGCTTATTGATACTCGCAGGATTGAAGTCCAGACTCCAACAGAGCCCAACATCAACCAAAACCCGCTTCCAACTCATCATGAGACCAATATGATCGAGTTGGTACGGGCGGAGGAAGGAAAGGAGAAAGCCTCTCAGACTGTAATGATGATTAAGTCTAGCGGGGCAGGAACGAGAAAAGGGCCAAGCTGTGATGAGTCGCCCAGTTGCAAGAAGGACATACCAGGAGAGTCGGAAGCAGGAAAGGAAAGTGTGAACGAGGTACCGGTGAAGCCGGCCAAGATAGTTGTACCAGGGGCAGCAATCAAGCCCATCTTGACAGTAGCGGGCGTTCGAATGGATCCTTTCATCATCCAGCCGGCAACACAGTTGCCAGTAACTGATAGCCGGGCTGTCCCATGGAATTATGCTCGGATTACAACGACCTGCAGAGGAAAGGAGGTGAAAGAGGAAGTTTGTGAAGCCCAAGGGTTGACCCGCTCGGGGAGATGTTTTGCCCCTTGCGGAATTGAGGAAGACCACTCCGGCAGTATTGAAAAAGCCGGTCACTGATGAAGAAGCGGAAGAATTCTTGAAAAAGATGAAGCTCCACGACTACTCCGTCTTAGAGCAGTTGAAGAAGACTCCGGCGCAAATATCATTGCTATCCCTGCTGATACATTCTGAAGAACATCGGCAAGCATTGATGAAAGTCCTGAATGAGGCACATGTATCGGATAAAATCTCAGTGAGCCATTTGGAGAAGATCACCAATCGGATCTTCGAAGCAAATCGGATCACCTTCACCGATGACGAGTTGCCTGAGGAAGGCACCGAGCATAACAGGGCTTTATATCTTACGGTGAAGTGTGAAGAGGCGGTGGTTACCAAAGTCTTGGTCGATAATGGGTCCAATGCTAACATTTGTCCTCTCTCTACACTGGGCAAATTGCAAGTAGACATCGGCAGGGTACGCAAGAACAGCGTATGTGTTCGAGGGTTTGACGGAGGAGGCAAAGCGTCGGTTGGTGACATAGTGCTAGTCTTGACAATTGGGCCAGTGGAGTTCACCATGGAATTCCAGGTGCTGGACATGGTGGTGTCATATAACCTCCTAATAGGACGACCATGGATTCATGCCGCAAGAGCAGTTCCATCCAGCTTACACCAGCTCGTCAAGTTTGAATGGGACCAGCAGGAGATCGTCGTCCATGGAGAGAACGATCCACAATCGGGCACCATCATTCCCTTTGTTGAAACAGAAGAAGATGTTGGGCCGTGGGTGTATCAGGTCTGCGATGTGGTGTCCGCCCACCGAGTTCCGGAAGGGGAATGTATTCCCGGCGACAGAACAATTACCGCGGATGTCATGGTGGCGCATGAAATGTTGCGACATGGTTTCGTACCCGGTAAAGGTCTAGGTGCATCTCTGCAAGGAATTATACAACCGGTATCAGTGGTCGAAAACTTGGGAACCTTCGGCTTGGGATTCCAGCCAACCTCATAGGACATCCGGCGAGCAAAGAGGAGTAAGCAGAAAACATGGGTGCTCCCAAAGCCTGTTCCACGCCTCTCCCAATCTTTTGTCAGGTCCGGAGCAAGAGGACATCCAGCGACAAAGATTCCCGGTCCTACGGTCAGGCCAGACGAAGAGTTCTTCAGGAAGTTCGAAAACCTATTCACAGATGTATGTATGCTCGAAGATGGTGAAGGATCCAATCATGCCGAGATACAATTTGTGGGACCAAAGGCAAAACTGAATAACTGGAAGGCTACTCCTCTCCCTGTCCGGAAGGAGTCTTGGTAGTTTGTCTTGGATTGTTTTTCTTTCGAAATTTTGTATTGGGGGCTTGTCCCCGGAGTAAAATCCCGTTGTTTTAGTTCATTTTGATTTAAGTTTGCAGTTTGTTTTCCCTCCGTACAATTCCCATTAATGAAATGTGGTTCCTTCGCGTCTAATTTCGTTTATCTTTTTCCTTCTTTTTACTTTTCTGAACAGCCTCCTTGCAACTGATCTTAATGATATGGCGTGCTTAAAGATTAATCAACCCAGTCTAGAAAGTCAATCGGGTTTGGAAATAATAACGCATGAAATAAGAAGTGACGAGAGTGAGTCAGAGTACGGCGATGATGAAGCCATAGAAGAAATCGGCGAAGAATTAAGTCACTTCGAGGAAAAGCCCAAACCGAATTTAAATGATACCGAGGCCGTTAATCTAGGGAATGCGGATGACGTCAAAGAAACCCGGATAAGTGTCCATATTGAACCCAATCTGAGAGAAGAACCGATCAAAACACTCATGGAGTTTAAAGACATTTTCGCATGGTCGTACGACGACATGCCCGAACTCAGCACTGATCTAGTGGTTCATAGACTACCCACTGATCCGGCATATCCTCCCGTCAAGCAAAAACTGCGGAAATTCAAGACGGAGATGAGTGTGAAGATTAAGGAGGAGGTAACCAAGCAGTTGCAGGCGAAAGTCATTCGTGTCACTCGATACCCCGAATGGTTGGCTAACGTAGTACCGGTGCCAAAGAAAGACGGAAAGATCAGGGTATGCGTGGACTATCGCAATCTCAACAAGGCAAGTCCTAAGGATAATTTCCCACTTCCCAATATCCATATCCTGATTGATAATTGCGCCGGACGCGAAATTGGATCCTTTGTGGACTGTTATGCGGGATATCATCAGATTTTGATGGATGAAGAGGACGCAGAAAAGACGGCTTTCATCACACCGTGGGGGACTTATTGCTACCGAGTGATGCCGTTTGGTTTGAAGAATGCAGGAGCAACATATATGAGGGCGATGACTACGGTATTCCACGACATGATACACAAGGAAATTGAGGTGTACGTGGATGATGTGATCATAAAATCCAGGCGTCAAGAAGACCATGTTGCTGACCTCAGGAAGTTCTTTCAAAGGCTTCGAAGGTACGACATCAAGCTTAATCCGGCCAAATGCGCATTCGGAGTTCCATCGGGAAAGTTGCTAGGATTCATCGTCAGCCGACGGGGCATTGAGTTGGACCCGTCCAAAATCAAGTCCATTCAGGAGTTACCCCCGCCGAAGAATAAAACAGAGGTAATGAGTCTGTTGGGAAGGTTGAATTACATCAGTAGGTTTATTGCCCAGCTTACGGCAACCCGTGAACCCATATTCCGCCTATTGAAGAAAGACGCTGCGATAGAATGGACGGCAGAATGTCAGGAAGCGTTTGACCGAATCAAAGGGTATCTGTCAAATCCACCCGTACTAGTTCCGCCTGAGCCAGGTAGACCCCTGATTCTTTATCTAACGGTTTTGGAGAATTCGTTCGGCTGCGTACTGGGGCAGCATGATCTTACTGGCAGAAAGGAACGGGCCATTTACTACCTCAGTAAGAAATTTACAGTCCACGAGGTCAAGTACACTCATCTAGAAAAGACATGTTGCGCCCTGACTTGGGTAGCCCAAAAGCCGAAACACTATTTGTCTTCTTACACCACTTACCTCATTTCGCGTTTGGATCCGTTGAAGTATATTTTCCAGAAACCAATGCCTACAGGGAGGTTAGCAAAATGGCAAATATTACTTACGGAGTTCGACATCATATACGTGACAAGGACGGCTATGAAAGCTCAGAGCCCTGGCCGATCACTTAGCTGAAAATCCTGTTGATGACGAATACGAACCCTTGAGGACGTATTTTCCGGACGAAGAGGTGTTGCAAATTGAGGGGTTAGAACTAACCAAGGATCCAGGGTGGAAGCTCTTCTTCGACGGAGCGGCGAACGCAAAAGGAGTCGGAGTAGGGGCTGTGCTCATATCTGAAACAGGACATCATTATCCTGTTACTGCTCAACTGCGTTTTCACTGTACCAATAATATGGCTGAGTACGAGGCATGTATCTTGGGGTTACGATTAGCGGTGGACATGGATGTACAGGACGTCTTGGTCTTGGGGACTCGGACCTTCTGGTACATCAGATTCAGGGAGAATGGGAAACCAGAGATCTAAAGCTTATCCCATATCGTCAGTGTTTGCACGATTTGACCAAACGCTTTCGATCGGTAGAATTCAGGCACATCCCAAGGATGCATAATGAGGTTGTCGACGCGTTGGCTACTTTAGCATCAATGCTACATCACCCGGACAAGGTTCGTGTCGATCCGTTACATATCCAGGTCCGGAATCAACATGCTTATTGTAATATGATAGAGGAAGAGGTGGATGGTGAGCCGTGGTTTCATGATGTCAAGGAATACCTCAGGTTAGGAGTATACCCAGAGCAAGCAACCGGAGATCAAAAGCGAGCTATTCGGCGGTTGGCGAACGGATTTTTCCTTAGTGGGGGGGTGCTGTACAAAAGAACCCCAGATTTGGGATTGTTGAGATGTATAGATGCAAGTCAAGCCACAACAGTTATGACGGATATACACTCGGGAGTTTGCGGACCACACATGAGCGGATACGTATTGGCAAAGAAGATCCTTCGAGCAGGATATTATTGGCTCACTATGGAGCGGGATTGTATAAGTTTCGTGCGAAGATGCCATCAGTGTCAGATACACGGAGATTTGATTCATTCTCCGCCGACTGAATTGCATACAATGTCCGCACCATGGCCGTTTGTCGCATGGGGTATGGATGTTATCGGACCTATTGAGCCTGCGGCTTCCAATGGTCACAGGTTCATTCTGGTAACGATTGATTATTTTACCAAGTGGGTAGAGGCCAAAACATTCAAATCAGTGACCAAGAAGGCGGTAGTGGACTTCGTACACTCCCACATCATTTGTAGGTTCGGAATTCCGAAGATGATCATTACGGATAACGGTGCAAATCTTAACAGTGGATTGATGAAAGAGGTATGTCAACAGTTCAAGATTACACACCGAAATTCCACACCGTATCGCCCAAAAGCAAACGGTGCGGTCGAGGCAGCAGCAAACAAGAACATAAAGAAGATATTGAGGAAGATGATAGAAGGGTCTAGGCAGTGGCATGAAAAGTTACCATTTGCGCTGTTGGGTTATCGCACTACCGTCCGGACCTCGGTAGGTGCAACTCCTTACTTGTTGGTATACGGGACTGAAGCAGTAATACCCGCAGAAGTTGAGATTCCATCCCTCCGAATCATCGCTGAAGCTGAGATTGATGACGACGAGTGGGTCAAAACCCGTTTAGAGCAATTGAGCTTGATCGATGAAAAGAGATTGACAGCAGTATGTCACGGCCAATTGTATCAAAAGAGAATGGCGAGAGCATATAACAAGAAGGTGCGTCCCAGGAGATTTGAAGTGGGACAGCATGTGCTGAAGAGAGTTCTACCCCATCAGGCCGAAGCGAAAGGCAAGTTCGCTCCAAATTGGCAAGGACCTTTTGTGGTAACTAGAGTATTATCCAACGGCGCTCTATGTCTGACTGATGTCGAGGGAAGATGCACCGATATGGCTATCAATTCTGATGCAGCTAAGAGATATTACGTGTAATTCTTCAATGCATTTGTCAACGTTTGGTTTCGTTTGTGTGTATTTGGCATTTTTCGGAGAATGAAATGACAGAGGCAATTTTTCTACTACCCAAACACTTTAACCTTTGTTTCCCCATTTGAGCCTTAATTATCCTTTCATATACCCTCTTTCGGAATCATCAAGGAAGATGCGTAACAGAATAGAAAAGAAACAAAGAAGTAATACAAGAAAAAGTGAACTACGTTCGACCTGATTCCTCAAGAAGGATACGTAGGCGCCACACGGCTCGGTCATAATAAAATAAAAATCAAAAATCCCCCAAGCAACAAAACTGGGCCAGAAGTCATTGTTTCGTTTGAAAGATAGTATGGATTTCGAAAGTTGTAGTAAGCTAACCGTTGAGGCTAAACCCCTTTCTTCAGCCTCACGCGCAGAAACCATATCAAGAACCGGAAAGACCTCTCGATCAGTATTTGAAAAGTGCCAAGTCATGTGAATGAAAGCCAAGAGTGACATCCCGACCCTCGATTGAATCCAGGATGCAAGCCAAAAGGGGATAACACTCTAGAGGGAATCTCAGGGGTGATCCCCCGCCGCAGGGAAAGAAAGCATAAATGAGAGAGTCTTAACGGTGAAAACCCTCGCGGGCACCTTAAGGCGAAGGAAGTTGAGAGAAGTAAAATGAGAGAGTCTTACGGTGAAAACCTTCACAGGCACCTTAAGGCGACGGGAGATAGAGAGAAATGAGAGAATCTCATTAGTGAAAACCCTTTGAAGGGCACTGTGAGGTGGCAGGATGAGATGGTTACAAGATGTCCGCATGAGACAAGGTTGGGACATCCGTTTACCTCTAGCAGGACGCGGTATCAGAAAGTGATTGACATGAATAGACTGGGTAGTTTAATCTCAAAGGCGCGGCATAACATTGGATCAGGCACACATTCAGATAAGTTTTCCTATTTTTGAGTTCAGAAAAGTTTTTCTCTTCTTTTGTCATTTGCGGTCAGTATTCTTTTCTTTTCTTTCATTTTAGAAAAATTGATTTTTCAAAGCTTACTACCAAGTCTCCCAAAGCAGTATATTGAAAGTGAATCGGCATGGAACAAGGCAATGAGACAGAAGTCGTTACGATAGTGAGATTGGGATGACAGGCTGAGTGGAAGGTTCGCAAGAATTATGGAGTATGATGGACACATGTGGCATGTCCGAAAGATGATTTCACGCAACGGATCACCGGCTAAAAAGAGTCGGATCAAACCAAAGAGTGGAATAAAAGGAAAGATGAGAGGTCGTTCGTGGAAAAAGCATCTTCCCAAGCAAGCGTCAACGTCGTCCTCAAGGTTCGAGAGAGGCCAAGCAGCTGAAAGAGAATGGCCTCAACAAGAGTGGCACGACCACTCGCGGCGTTTTGAAACTAACAATTTTTCTTTGATTTAAAGCAGGAAAAGAGGGTTCGTCGGCGGAAAAGCATGCCACGTAGAAGTTTATCAAACTGGGGCAGAAAATTTTCTCCCATTGCGAAAATTTTCTTGAAAGCAAATACCCAGTGGATAAGGATAGAAAGCAACACAAGATGGGGTGATCTTTGAGCCGGGTATCATCTCCAGCCGCTGTTGGAGAAAGAAAAATGGCTTCGAGATTCCCCCAGCAGTATTACATCCTATAATTTGATCAAGGAAACAAAAGCGTGAGTCCCAGAGGAGGTATGGGAAGAAGGAAGAGAATGAGGGGCGAAGGAAACAAAGAATACTTCCTCAGCGGCATCACCCCCAGCAGGCGAGTAAACAGTTCCAAAATATCCCCAGCAGCCAGAAGAAAAGTAACACGACCTAGGGGAAAGCAATTCCAAGACAGGATAATTCAGAAGAGAAGGTGATCCGAGAGGTAATGCAGGAACAAGGATATGGTACAAGAAACAAAGGAAGGCGATAAGGATGGGATGAAATTAGTAAGTCGTAGTTGAAGTCAGGGAGCCCGCCTGAAGAATGGAGTGGCGATTTAGTTTTGAAGTTATAGTTAAAGTTAGGGAGCCCGCCTGGAAAATGGAGTGGCGATTTAATTTTGAAGTTGTAGTTGAAGTCAGGGAGCCCGCCTGGAGAATGGAGTGGCGATTTAATTTTGAAGTTGTAGTTGAAGTCAGGGAGCCCGCCTGGAGAATGGAGTGGCAATTTAATTTTGAAGTTGTAGTTGAAGTCAGGGAGCCCGCCTGGAGAATGGAGTGGCAATTTAATTTTGAAGTTGTAGTTGAAGTCAGGGAGCCCGCCTGGAGAATGGAGTGGCGATTTAATTTTGAAGTTGTAGTTGAAGTCAGGGAGCCCGCCTGGAGAATGGAGTGGCAATTTAATTTTGAAGTTGTAGTTGAAGTCAGGGAGCCCGCCTGGAGAATGGAGTGGCGATTTAATTTTGAAGTTGTAGTTGAAGTCAGGGAGCCCGCCTGGAGAATGGAGTGGCGATTTTATTTCGAAGTAGTAGTTGAAGTCAGGGAGCCCGCCTGGAGAATGGAGTGGCGATTTAATTTTTGAAGTTGTAGTTGAAGTCGGGGAGCCCGCCCGGAGAATGGAGTGGCGATTTTATTTTGAAATAGTAGTTGAAGTCGGGGAGCCCGCCTTGGAGAATGGAGTGGCGATTTTATTTTCAAGTAGTAGTTGAAGTCAGGGAGCCCGCCCGGAGAATGGAGTGGCGATTTTATTTTGAAGTTGTAGTTGAAGTCAGGGAGCCCGCCTGGAGAATGGAGTGGCGATTTAATTTTGAAGTAGTAGTTGAAGTCAGGGAGCCCGCCTGGAGAATGGAGTGGCAAGCTGTTTTGAGTTGGTAGAGGAAAGCGGTAGAATGTAACAGAAATCCCCGGCATGAATCCAAGTTCGTAAGCAAGGGAAGGCAACAAGGACCAGAACAGATAGACTCAGATTGCGAAGGAGAATAGTTCGAAGATCGTGAAGAAGGAAGCAATGGTCGGAGTTCGGCGATCAAGATAGGCCGAAATAACAATTGGCAGAAGAGAAGAAGCGTCAGAAGAAACACCAAGTCAGACAGGATGGCAAGGAGCGCGACAAGATCAGGTTAAAAAGGATAGATAAGAACTTGTAGTACTGTAACTTAGTCTAGCTTTTTGCTTTGTTGCTTAGTACGGTGTAACAAGGAGATCAGCTAAGCAGTGGTAACAGCAGTAACAGCAGTAACAGCAGTAACAGCGAGATCGCAACAGTCATGGTAGTCCCAGCTACCAGAACTTCCCGAACTACATTGACCTTATTCCCTTTTAGCCAGGGATATGTAGGAGACCTTTGAAGCAAGGTTCGGTCAAAACTTTTCCAAAATGCTTCATACGGAGTGCTCGAATGGGCAAAAAATCGCTTATATCCGCTCACTTATCTTTGCACGAAAACTCTGCGTGTTTACGCGCAAAGAGGGGCAGCTGTG
The DNA here is from genome assembly GCA_032618575.1 of Nicotiana noctiflora. NCBI lineage: Eukaryota > Viridiplantae > Streptophyta > Magnoliopsida > Solanales > Solanaceae > Nicotiana > Nicotiana noctiflora. The sequence goes on along the minus strand of JASVEL010010788.1, from coordinate 2,425 downwards.
AGCACGTGATTTTTGCCTTACCTGAGAAGTACTCCCATAAAATTCCAAATAAAAATAGTTTCGTGTTGGGCATGATTTTGGGATTTTGTGTTATTTTTATCTTAAATTTGCATTTTGGTGTGCGTGTTGATTTATTCAAATTAGTAAAATACAAAAAAATATATATACTAGGTTTTGCATTTTTAGTGTTTGATATCGAAATTATGTGATTTGCATTTTTAGGTGATATGTAATTGTGTGGGATAATGGTATGCATATATATATATATATATATATATATACATGTACATATATATATATATACATGTAGTAATGAGATCAGATCTGGGCCATAGTTTGGTCCAAAAACCAGGCCCAAACGAATCCCACCTGGTCCGGTCCAACCCGCCTCCAGCAAGACCCAAACGACGTCGTTTTTTGTCTTTGGTAAAGAGATCCAAGCCATTGATCTGTGTTGATCGGATGGATCACATTAATCCCCCCATCTTTTGATCTTGGCCGTTGGATTCTCATCATCCAACGGCCCACGTTAACCTTGGCATTTTAATACACAAACCCCCCCCCCCCCAAACCTCCAACCCGTCCCCCAGTCCTCAGACGCCCCCCATCCCCTTCGTCTCTCTCTCTCCCTCAACCTTCACATGCTACAAACCCTAGCGCCGCCCCCTCGCCCTCCGCCTGAAAACCCGGCGGCAACAACGCCGCCGGTCACCAAAATAACACCCCTGAACCACCAAACCACCCTGAGTCCGAATCCATAACTCCCTCTCCTCGAATCATCACCAAATGGTTCGAATCTTCAATCGAAGATTCGAGCCAAAGTCAAAACCATCCCAATCAATTCCAACTTTGCACCACAGCCTCCCCAGACCCTCCCCACGACCCCACCAAGGTTGGTCCGGCTCGAATCCAACCGGAATTAGTCGAACCCCAAAATAGCCTTCAAGAACCCTAGAATTCGAAAACTAGGGATTTGGTCGGAATTAAAACAAATTGAAGATAATAGATTTTAATTGGAAGGTTTTCGTTTGAAAATATTTCAATTAAAATCTATTAACTTCAAAAGAAGGCAATTTCAAGTCTCCTCGAGCCCAAGTCCGTGCGTTTTCATATTCTTCTCACTGTTTAAGGTATCTTTCTGTCTCTTTCCGATTTTTATCTATTAGTATAAGTGTTTATTGATTCCATTCTTTTAGTTAGTTAGCTACTTTCTCTGCTTTCGTTTCTCCTCCTAATCAAGACCTTTTTATTTGGTCAAATCATTTCTTTCTGGTATGTTCGGTTCATTGTTGTTGTTGTGATTACATTGTGTTCAATTTAGTTAAGATCGTCGAATAGTTGACTCGGATTGTTGCCCCATGATTCTGCCCGTAGGCATAGTTGAATATCGATTATTCGTTATCGATTATATAGCTCGTAATTGATTAAACGAATGTCGCCATCTAATTGCGTAGGTTTGATTGTTTGAAATTCTGGATAGTTGATTAAACACTATTGAATTGAATTGGGGTGCTGTGTGATTTGAAATTGAAATAGGTTTAGGATAAATTGGTTATAGCTGAATTGGGACCATATGGTTTAGAGTTAATTCAAATGAACCTGGCCAGCATGTTGGAGGGACTGTCAGTAGGTCTGATTATCACTGTGTGTGCAGTGTAATTGGAAAACATAAGTAACATGGGAGCTATCTGGCAGGGTAAGGGGTTTTGAATAGAAAAACAGGCTACTAGTACGCTTTTGGATTAAAAAATGAGATTTAGACATTAAGTGATGGGCTGGGCAGAGAATATTAGGGCAAGAAGTTTATTTTACACTGTTAAGTGCTCTTAAGAGCTGGACAGTCAGTGCACATGTGGAGGGTAAACAGGCTGGCCTGGCCTTTAGTTTGGATATATATAGACACGGATAGACACCTGAGAAAGGGATAAGGAGAAAAACGCTAGAATGGACTAAAAGTTTAAACAGAGAAACAGAGAGATACACTTAAGAGTCTGGGAGTTTAAACAGAGACACACAGAAAGAGAACACTGGAATACACATTCACAGCATAAATATTCACTTAAGACTCATACGGATAGGGGGGCATTCACTGCCTACTGGGTGCTCCTGCTGTGGCTTCTTGTTCTTCTGTTACTGCTGTTTCTTGTAGTTATACTGTTTTGTTGTGAAGGCTGCTGTCAATTGTGCCTAGCTATTGCTGAGTGTTGTGGTGTTTGGACCTTTGTGGGGTTGAGTTTGGTTACTGCTGTTGGTTTGTTTGCTGGTTGGTTCTTTGTTGTTGTAGTTGTATTGTTGTTACTGCTGGTCGTGGTTCTTTTACTGGTTTACTTGGTGTGACTGTTGGTTCTGCTACGAATTGGTCCTGGGTTATCGACTGTTTTGAGTTGCACTTGGATTGTGTTGCTGGTACATGCTTGCATTGCTG
>JASVEL010010787.1:0-50726 GCA_032618575.1 Nicotiana noctiflora | reverse complement strand
AAGGAATTTGAGGAATGCTGAAGTTTTTATTCAATTATCTTAACCGCACATGTGGAGTGGGGACAGCAGGTGCGGGCTCGCAAAAGCAGGCAAGACTAAGGAGAGTAGGAACCGCAAGAGCGATGCCTGGAGCGCACCTCCTCGCACTGGTCCGCATAAGCGAATCTAGGATTTAAGTGAGAACCGAACCTGCGACAGACTTTTTCGCATATGCAGCGTCGTAGAAGCGACATGGGGACCGCAGATGCGGAAGTTCTGGGCAGAATGTATAAAAGGTGGATTTTGAGAAATTTGGGTTATTTTCTACTATTTTTAGTCGGCATTGGAGCTTTTGAGAGCGATTATGAGGAAAAATTTAAGGGTTTATTAGCAAGATAAGTGGCTTGAGCCCTAAAACTCGTATATGAGATGATTTTGTGTTGATTATCATGTAATTTGTGAAGATTGGGGATAAAATTGAGGGGTTAGAGTTTGGAAATTGGAGAGATCGATTGGGGATTTGAGGGACTGTCGGATTTTGATGAGTTTAGTATGGATAGACTCGTGAGTGAATGACCCTTTTAGTTTTATGATTTTTTTCAGATTCCGAAATGTGAGCCCGGGGGCCGAGTTTGGGTGAATTTTTTGGATTATGGTTAATATTGATAGTTTTCGTGTGAAATTGGTTTCTTGGCCTATTGACTATATTTTATTGCTTTTGGTTAGATTCATGATATTTGGAGGCCGATTCCAGAGGCAAGAGCATCGCGGAGTACGATTTTGCTTGGTTTGAAGTAAGTAATGCTTCCAAACTTGGTTTTGAGGGTTCAAAACCCTGAACTATGTGTTATGTGATTAATACTAAGGTGACGCAAATGCCAAGTGACGGGTATATGGGTATGCACCGTGAGAATGGTGGCCTGGTTCATTACATGGCACTGCGCAGTGACTCTTTCTTTCTGGTATCCGTGTTTCCATTATGTAATTAAGCAAATGAGCTGTAAAACATGCTAATTATCATATTATGGCATCACGCCGATACTGTTGAGACTCGAGTGGTCTTTTCTTGAGCTCATCTCATTAGTTTCAGTGATGTTATGTATTCAATCTTATTCATGCATATCATATCATCTTTGAATCTCGATTGTTATTATTTGGCACATCATATCATTATTTCAGGCTAGTTTCACGGCATTGTGAGCCTATGTGTGTGAGACTGGAGAGTGATGACTGAGTGAGGTCGAGAGCCTGATTATGAGTGACAGTTATGGGATCGGGATGCACACCTCTATGGTTATGTTAATGATTGTGATAATGTTTGGGCTGTAGGAGCCCCTTTGGAGTCTGTAACACGCCCAAAGTGAGCACAGTAATATTTTGAGGGATGGATCTTCTCTGGACATGGATCTTGTCCGACGTATTTATATCTGGAGATGGATCTTTTCCATAGAGCTAGAATGGCCTTCCTCGGTCTTGAGTGACTGTTGTGAGTGATGTGTATATATTCCGGAATAGAACTTCTCTAGGCTGGATGGCTATATACAGTACCGAGCGGTTGAGTACTTGAGAGTGGAGGTACATGGTACAATTTCATGCATATTGTGCATTAACACGTAGAGAATTCATGAGCTTTATACTTCACATTGTTCATATTTGCATTTACTTTACATCGAGAGCTGAATACTTAATTGGAAAGCATGCCTACTTTATTGTACAATTTAATTTGGTTTATCTGTTGAGGTTTAGTTCGTCACTACCTATCAGTTCATAGTTTTGACTTGTTACTTACTGAGTTAGTGTACTCACGTTACCCCTTGCATCTTGTGTGCAGATCCAAGTAACTCAGGCCACGGTGGCGGCTGTTGATTACTCCAGTTGCTGACTTCCATCAGAGATAGTGAGGTAGATGCCTAACAATCGCAGACTTTCATCTCTCCTTCTTTATACTCCATTTAGTAAATTTTGGCTTCTCTCGGACTATGTTAGTCTTGATATATTTTAGAACAATTGTAGTATTTGCTCATAACTTAGTGACACCTAAGGTCGGACTATTATTTTTGCTTTCGAATTAAATCTTTTTTACGAAATATTAGTATGAAAAAGGGTATTATCTATATGGCTATTATCTATATTTTTATGAAATATTGAATTGTTTGGGAGTGTGTTGGCTTGCCTAGTTCCATGATAGGCGCCATCACGATCGGGTTAGTTTAGGTGGTGACAAGTTGGTATCACAATCTAGGTTACATAGGTCTCACGGGTCATGAACAGGTTTATTAGAGTCTTGCGGATCGGTACGGAGACGTCTGTACTTATCTCTGAGAGGATGGAGAACCTTGAGGAAAACTTCACATTCTTGAACTCTTATCATGCGAATCTGTTAATTCTGGTAATCAAATGTATGTTGTTCTATTCTTTCATAGATGGTTAGGACACATGCTACCAGTTGGGTCGCGAATGAACAAGGTCGCGATCGAGGCCGTGGTAGAGGCAGGGGTATGGCCAGCACAACACCTGCAGATCCACCTGGCATCCTAGATCATGACTAGGTCCCAATTATGCATGCTCCAGTAGGACCAGTCCATGCACCGCCTGTGCCTATTGTCATCCCAGATCTTCAAGAGTCCTTAGCTCAAATTTTGACCATGTGCACCAGTGTTGCTTATGTAGTCGCTGTTTCTATCGCAACAGTTACTTCCTAGTCCGGAGGAGACACTCAGACTCTCGACGCCCATACACCCGAGTAGGTTGTTTAAGGACTAAAGACACCGGAAGCATTACCTGCCCAGCCGGTTGCACTTGCTCAAGATTATGTGGTTCCAATCATGCCTGATGACGAGCATCATAGGTTGAAGAGGTTTGGTAGACTTCAACCTCCGACTTTCAGTGGTACAGAGGGCAAGGATGATCAGTGTTTCTTGGACGAGTGTTAGAGGATTCTACGTACGGCCGGTATTCTGGAGACAAGTGGGGTCTCATTCAGTACCTTTCATTTTTCTGAAACTACATTTACTTAGTGGGAGGCTTATAAGAGGAATAGGGTTGTTGGTGCAGCTCCCCTCACCTGCCAGCAGTTCTCTATTCTCTTTCTTCAGAAGTATGTGCCACATTCCTGCAAAGAGGAGCTGCGCAAATAGTTCGAGTTGTTACATCAGGATGATATGACTATGATGTAGTATGACATGATATTTTATTAGTTAGCCCATCGTGCTCTTTAGTTGGTTCTTATAGATAGGGAGAGGATCAGGAGGTTCGTGGATGGCCTCGCATATCGGCTACGAATTCTTATAACCAGAGAGAGGGTGTTTGGTGCTTCTTTTGAGTGGGTGCCAAGAGCGAGTTGAGAGGGAGGCCAAGAGGCCTCAAAGATCTGGTATATTTTGTGGTGTTCCTCTTGGAGATCGGTTTCAGCACGGCAAAGGCCATCCATTCAGACATGCTCGGTCTGCTCTCCCGAGTCATCATGGTGGATCATCGGGTCATGGTTCTCACCATTTGCATTAGGGCTACTCATCTCTCAATACCCTTCCAGCTTAGAGTTCAACTCATGCACCATCAGTTCAAGGCTCATCTATGCATGGTTCTTCTAGTGGGTATCTCGGTGCACGGGACTCCCTTCAATCCCCACTGTTGTTTCCCGGGAGAGTTTGATTTGAGTGTGGAGATTTGGAACATATTAAGAGATTTTATCCCCGTCTCATGAGAGATCCTAGCAGAAGAGTCAGCCATCAACTTCATCACCAGTTACTTCCCCACCAGCTCAACCAGCTCGAAGTGGAGGTTAGTCAGCTAGGGGTCTCACTCGAGGTGGAGGTCAGGTCCGTTTCTATGCACTCCCTTCCAAAACAAATGTTATTGCTTCTGATGATGTGATCACAAGTATTATCTCAGTCCGCCAGAGGAATGCCTCTATATTATTTGATCCTGGTTCACTTTTTCATATGTGCAGTCCTATTGTGCTCGTTATTTTGATATACCCCACGGGTCTCTTACTTTATCTGTTCATGTATCTACTCATGTAGGTGATACTATTATGGTAGACCGTGTATATCGGTCTTGTGTGGTGACTATTGAGGGTTTGGAGACCCGAGTAGACATTATACGGATTAGTATGGTTGATTTTGATGTGATATTGGGCATGGATTGGTTGTCTCTGTGTTATGCTATTATGTACCATCATGCTAAGAGGGTGACGTTGGCTATGCCTAGGGAGCCACGAATTGAATGGCGAGGTTCGTCGGATTATGTTTCCAGCATGGTGATTTCATGCTTGAAGGCCCAGCGGATGGTTGGGAAGGGTTGTTTTTCTTATTTGTCCTTCATGGGGGAAGTTAGTGCAAAGACTCCTATCATTACTTCAGTTCGGTGGTGAGGAATTTCCCCGATGTTTTTCTTGCAGAGCTGCCAGGCATGCCTCCAGACAGGGATATTAACGTCGGTATTGATTTGGCGCCGGGAACTCAACCTATTTCGATTCCACCATATCATATGGCACCGGTGAATTTAAAGGAATTGAAGGATCAATTTCAGGAACTTCTTGATAAGGGATTTATTCGGCCTAGTGTGTCACATAAGGTAAGCCTGTTCTATTTGTGAAAAATAAGGATGGCACGTTGAGGATGTGCATTGATTACAAGAAGTTGAACAAAGTCACAATCAAGAACAAGTATCATTTGCCTCCTATTGATGATTTATTTGACCAGCTTTAGAGATCGAGAGTGTTCTCCAAGATTGATCTCAGGTTAGGGTATCACCAATTGAAGATCAAGGACTCGAACATTCTTAAGACAGCTTTCGAGACCCGTTATGTTTAATTATGAGTTCCTTGTAATGTCATCTGAGCCATCAGTATTCATGCATTTGATGAACAAAGTGTTTCAGCTTTATCTCGACTCATTTGTTATTGTATTCATTGATGATATCCTGGTGTACTCGCGTAGCTATGAGGAGCACGTTGAGCATTTGAGAGTTGATTGTAGCGTTTGAGGGAGAAAATGCTTTATGCAAAATCCTCCAAGTGTGAGTTTTGGCTCAGTTTAGTGGCATTGTTGGGGTGCGTGGTGTTTAGTGAGGGTACTCAGGTTGATTCGAAGAAGATAGAGGTGGTTCAGGGTTGGCCCATACCGTCCTCAACTATAGTGATTCATAGCTTTCTTGGTTTGGTGGGTTATTACCGCCGGTTCGTTCAGGGACTGTGCACACAAATCGAGGCAACTATAAATGAGGTTTTCAAGGCCTCAGAAGCTCGAAATAATTGAGAAAACAAGTGATGACCCTTAGGGGTCGTCACAATTAATAGCAGTTTATGAATCATCTGGTACATATTTTGGCCCTTTACTCGGCTACCTATTAGCTCTCTACTATCGAAGACATCTAGTAACTCTACTCATCAAGGCTTCACAAATCTTTGGTAAGAAACATCCGCAATCAAGGATGCATTGTTGGAAGTTCCGATCATCTAATAATCTCAAATAAATGTTAGAATAATTCTATACATTTAAAATAGTTTAATGTTTTTGGAGTTATAAAAATGACTTAATCAACACTTTATAAGAATATAATCTAAAATGACTTAATCTAATCTTTATAAGAAATAATCTACTTTCAGATATTATAAGAGACTTTATCTTTATTTAATTTATTATCAATATCTCCATCAAACTAATGTTATTTTGGCATAGTGCATGTTTATTATGAAGCTCAAAAGTTTATCTAAATAACCTCTTATTTTTTTAAATAACATTTATTACACTCCAAAAGAAAAAACATTAATTTGTTATCTTTTAAAAAAAAATTATAATAACACAACATAACTGTTAACGAAAATTTGGGGCCTTCAATTTGGTGGTGGTGGGGGGGGGGGGACCTAAAGCAATTGCTTTAGTGGCCTCCCCCTTAAGCCGGCACTGGCCGCTAACTCCTTATAATATACTTTCCGTTTTTATTTCTTTTACGAACCCCTCTAACATTTGGTTCGGGTGATTTCGGCTGCCTTAGTAATTAAAGGGAATTTTTACATGTGTATACCATATAACAAACCTTTTTACCAACCATGTTTAAGGTTTGTGTTTATTACATTTAAGCATACCAAGTTTCAATTTATGTACCATAATTCAAATTAAGGCTTTAATTAAGTTATCATTAAATGTAGGAGTATATTTATGGACAAAATCTTCCAATTTATTAATCACTTATTCTTACCCCACTAAAAATTCAATCTCAACAATTTATCCGCCACTTTTTACTATTCGGATGAGATTATTTCTTCAACTTTTCAAATTAAAGTAAACTTTTCCCTAATTTTCTCCTCTAACTACACTACACCCCATACCATCTCTCCTTCTCCAACTACACCACTGTAAGTATACCATCTATCAATATCCAACTACATCCACACCCCATTTTTCTTATTCTTACAAATTCGGAAAAAATTATGGCAAATTTGTCGTTGTAAAGAATTAACAACAATAAATCACCTCAAAACCCTCAAGAAATTAGTAAAGTACCGGACATTCCCTCTTTTGATTTGGGGGTTTCAACACAAAAATCCCCAACAAAAATACAACCAAAATCGCATGCAATGGAACGTACCCCTAACCGAGCATCTCCGCGACAAATCCGTGGTGAGGTGAGATCAAACAAGTTGCACGAGGTGACATTTTTTATGTAGTTAAATTATAGTTATACTGATATTTTTTTATTGTAGTTGTTCTCAGTTATTATGTAGTTAAATGTATTTTAATTGTAGTTAAATGTAGTTTATTGTACTCAATCCATTATATAGTAATTACCCGCCTTGTAGTTTAATGTAGTATAAATGTAGTAATTTTGTAGATACCCTTAAAAACAATACAACTTTATACAATATTAAAACTGATTTGTAGTTTATTTGTAGTTTTTTTGTAGGAATTTTATAGATGAATAGAAAATTTTGTAGTCTATATTTTTTTCCAACATAGATCGTAGTTTAATTGTAGTATAAATGTAGTAGTTTTTTAGATACCCTTAAAAATAATATTGCTTTATACATACTTTAATTAATTAGTAGTTTATTTGTAGATAAATGTAGGAATTTTGTGTATATTAACATAAAATCAGACTTCCTCTTTTACATTTCTTCTTCTTCTAAAAAAACACAGAGATGAGACCCATTTTTTATAATCAGATTTTTTTCCATTCAATTGTAGCATGATTGAGATTTTTGGACATGATTGAATGGTGTCGCTGAGGTATTGTTCTATATTTTATTATTTTTTGATTTGTGGATTGAGAAAAAAAAGACGAAGAACAGATTTGATTTCAATTTGCTTAAGTTTTTTTTTTTTTTTTTGAATTACGAAAAAAAATCGAGAGAGATTAGATAAAGAATTTGCGTTTAAATTTGAACTTAAGGTCACTAAATCAATTAGGATATTCTTTTCCTGATTTTTAGCGCGCCATATTAGGAAGATTTAGCTACTATTAATTACTAATTAAAGAATGGTATAAAAATTATAGAAAAACAGTGCACAAGGTAGGTAATTTACCAAATATATACATTTTTTGTAATAAGGTTTCATATAAAAAATCCCTAATTAAAGAGCAAAGAGAAATGGGCTTGGTTTAGAAAGCTGGAATTAATACACTAGGAGAGAGTGATCCAAGAAAGGAAAGAAAGTGATAATTAAACATTAGAGTGTTGTCTTTTCTTAAAAGTAAGAAAATGCAGGCTGCAGCAATATACAGATGTTCTTTGCTTATAAACATCGCTTTTGCCCGCATGGGAATTGCCTACAACCTCACAAAACAAACTTTTCTTAGTATGTCTTTGCACTTTGCACAGTTTAAATGATTATGGGGCTGAGAGCTGAGAGTATATATGTGCATGCTCTGTTAAACTTTTGAAAGTATTCAAATCCTATCGTACAAAGTTCAATCGACTGTTTTTTGTGTTTAATAAGAAATTCAATACACAAGTACGCATAAAACCAGCACAAGGGAACACTCTATACATATAAAACTTTACGATAAAGCCACAAGTAAACGACCGATAAACTCTTAATTATCTCCTGGCAGGTAAAATACATATTTGGTAATCTAAAATTCAGAAAATCTAGTTGAGTGACCTTCTGAGTGCAATATATATAATTCTACTTTGTTGTTACAAACAAAAGAAAAATAACTTTAAGAGATAATTTAGGATAATTGGGTGACCATTTGAGTAATGAACTCTATTATGTAGTGATCATTGTGGCAAATGGTAGCACAATTTCATTAGAGAATTTGCCAATAGAGATTTTGAACTGTTGTTGTTGGGGTGGGGTCCAAATTCGGAGGTTGATCCACGAGTGCATTTTTGTATTTAACCAAAATCTGCTCTATTAGGATGTTCATATTAATATATCGCTATTTTTTGAAAGACATACACATGTATAAATGAAACTTTCGTCGAATTTTGCTGGTGCCGGTAACTCCTCTCTTTACAACATAGTTCAGCCTCGGGTTCCAATCAAACTTTTTATATAATGTGTATTGGGAATATGTATTCATATAAGTTCCGCCATTTAAACTCTTAAAGCTTCGTATGTAATTTTGAAATTTTAAGGGTAACACTATCGTGGTCCTTTAAAACATTAACTTTGGTCAGAGAAGTCATTCTAAGGTTCTGTTTTCATACGATTATGTTGGTTTGCATTGGTTACTCCAAATGTCAGATTTGTTTTTGTCGTGTAAGAAAACCACTACAGTTTCAGATTAGACATGGTATCCCTGCAACTGCAACTTCCGTAGACTTGTCATGTTTCACATAGTTTTCTGTTTTGATGATCAAAACCTCTCTGCCCCACTCAATAATTTCTTCTCCTCTCACCCAGCAGTCTAAAGTGAAACGCCTTTGAAACGTAAAGAGCGGGAATCGCAAATGTTACGATTTCTTAATTTTGATACGTTTTTTTCAAAATCTACGCTTTATTTCTATGTTGCTCGCAGGGGAGAAGCTACATGTTTTGAAGGGTGGTCAGTTAACCACAATAATTAGATTTTAGAGGTATATAATATATATTGAACATTCTTTGTCAGAGTCACTTCTTTCAAGTTTGAACACACTTGAGTAAATTCCTGACTTCGCCACTGGTTGCCCGGACTCTCCAAAAGTGATGAAGCACCCGTGTCGGATCCTCCAAAAATACACTAAATTTGGTGAGTCCGCCACGCACTCAACATTTTTTAAGAATCCAAATGACATAACTCTGTTTTTCCAAATCAGTGCGAGTTCGAAGAGAGCTCCAGACCGCTACCCAAACTCCCAATGTGGCTGGAATTCACTGTTTACACTATACATCATCGGTTAATCTTGATTAAGAAATATATTACATTCAAATATTTTTTGTTAATTTAGTTTTATGGTATAATATGTTATTTAATTTAGTGCAAACACCGAGTGTTGACGAACTGCTCTTAGCGGCTCCTGTTTTAACTATGGAAACTTTCAGAATTGTCTTAAGACAATTTTATGAGCAATTACAAAACCAGGAATTACTATTACAACACAATCATTAATTTACTACGCTTCAGGATCCAACCGTCAAAGAATTTCCACCTAACTGTGACCTAACATCCACCGGTCATAAACTCAAATTGTGAACCCTCAAAAATGTTGAATTTAGAACTGGCTGGCAGATCACAAACTTTCAACTTCATAATATACTCATAACAGGTTAAAAAACCGGTGATACATAACTCTATAGAGAGCTTACTAAAGTTGACATCCTAATCACGACATACAACTATATTTAGGTGCTTTTTCAACTTTCTAGTTATGTCAAGATTTGATGAACATTTTCCGAAATTCATCATTGGATTTAGGAATTTCATCTTCCGCAGCATCAGTTTCTTCTGATTTGGGCTTATCTTTGTCAACCCAACCAAGCGGCCTGACAGTTCTGGGCACTGCAAACGTATTCTTACCTTTGAGCTGGATATTAGATGCCCGCTGATGACTAAAAGGTTGCCCCTTGCCCTCCTTGGAACCTTCAGCAGAATCCTTGGCACCTGATTTTGAACTCTCAGTAGTTTGCTCAGCACCTTCACCTGCCATTTTTAACCCCAATCAGCATGTGGTCGCAGTGAGACAATAGACAAAAATATGCAATTAAAAGAAATGCTGACTAGCTTCACCAAGATCTGTAACACATGAAGAGCATTTTAAAAAGAAAGTATGGAGTTCATGCAGAGCATGGAACATTGTTGTAATGTAGTTCAGTCTGCAATAAGCTACATCGGGTGCTAAATACCAATAAAAGCTGTAAAATAGTGAGTCATTGCACAAGCCAGAACATATAAGTGATGGTAGAAGCTATCTGAACTAGATATCGAAAGCACACAGCAGAAAAGACCAAGGAAACCCAAAACGAGGAGAACAAGGCAACAAGAACTCCCAAAAAAGGGAGAAAGGTTAAAAGTCCATACTTGAAAATGTATTCAAACACCAGCAGAGGAAACCAGGGGAAAAAAAAAGGGGGGGGGGGGGGGGGGACCTTCGTGTCCCTGAAAATTGAAATTACTCGGGCAAGTATGCGCCAACAAGGAAAAACCTTTGCATCAATAAGCATTTCACTGTGTTACACATAAGTTGTCTTATCCAAGCGTTGGCAAGAAATGAAGAGCATCTATGAAGCAATGACCTTAAGGTAGAGAACGGAACTAATAAGAATGTGCAAAACCAGTGAAAACAACTGAAGCAAGACATAGTGCGATACCTTGTCTTGAAGACGCACTGTGAGAATCGCTTCCTTTTTTTCTGCCTTTGGGATCTGACTTAGCAATGCTCAATCTCTTCCCAAGTAAGGTCTGCTTGTTTTTTGCCACGGCTGCAGCTAGGTGTTTGTCATCCGAGAAATCCACATAAGCCAATCCCTTAACATGTCCAAGAAAGAAAACAGTGGTGACATCACATCTAATATAGGTCAGAAATGTTCAATTCTATGCACAAGTCCCTTTTTTTTTTTTTTTGAGAACTTCAAAAAACTAATTAATTCTAATAACCCACTGACCAATCTAGGTCAACCATCTAATCAGATTCATTTAATTGATTCTGATGATTGCTTTCTCAGTGGATCATGAAACTTCAAAATTGCTGGAGGTTCAAACTCTGTGTCCATACAAGCTGTTCACTTAGCTAGATGTTTTTGCATTCCAACCCAATACAGGTGACTAAGTATGGGTTTCAAATGACAATTCTGCTTTTCTCCTTTCTTTCTTCCTTTATTCTTATCCGTAAAAAAAATGTATCCCTCCCCCCAACAAAAAAAAAATTTAAACGGTAGGGGCCGGAGTAAGTCAGACATCTAATTTTCACATTGTTATTTTATACAGTGACTCCTTGACTTTTTGGAAAAAATATTCACATATTAAGAACTTTTATACAAGTTCCAGAATGCACAATGTTCAGAAATTTAAAATAAAAGGTAAAATTGTTGGCAAAAATAAAAGAAAAACTGTTTTGACTTTCCAAGTAATAAAGTATCTCATAAAATAGGAACCAAGGAGTAGCGGAAAAAGAAAATAAAAGGGGAACTTTCAATGATCATCAAAACTTGTCTAGGTCTCATAATAAAAACTAGAGGGTAAGTGTTTCTGATGATGTTAGCAAAAGAGAAGGCACTTTTAACACAGCAGTGTTGAGACTAAGCAGGTAAGGATAAACTAAACTTGTTGATGCGTTTATGTCGAGAAAGAGAGATACCCTTGACTTTCCAGTGAACTTGTCATTCAATATTCGTATAGCAACCACTCCTCCAACATCACTAAAGAATCTGCGTAGGTCGTCATACGTTGCCTGTCTCAATAACAAACAACCAATTAACTGAAGGCCGCTAAGGCAAGTAATTTCATTCACAGAGTATTCAAACTTCAAGAAACACCTACCTTGAGGTTAAGATTAGATACAAATGCAGTACACTGGTCAGTATACTGCTTTGGTTTTCCGGAAGAAATATCTTTATTTTCTTTTTTGCTTCCACTCGCTGGTTTGCTGGCATCCACATCTGGATTTGTATTATTTACCTTGACTGAGTCTTTAGCTTGGCCTTTACCATCTTCAGAAGTGATCTTAACATTCTTAGCTTTATCTTTGTGACGTTTAGCAGGAGATTGTTCTTCAATTAAATTTGATACTGGCTTCCTCTTTTCACGCACATTTTTCCTCGAGGAATTGTCTCTATCATCTGCTGGCACACCAATGTTCTTAGCCTCTTGTAACTTGAATAAATGCAGTTCTTCAAGGCGAGGAGTGACCTGAGATAATAGGAGAAAGGAGAAGCAGATGCATCAGAAATATATTTCTTACTCAAACTCCACCAATAATATACTCGGGAACAGAATTCTCACGTCAGAAAAGGAATAACGGATGCACCCAAAAAAAAAAACACAAAGAGAGTAGCTCCATCTGAAATATTTTTCTTACTAAAATGTGACTGATGCACCACCATAGAGGTGGTAGGCGTACTTTCGAGACCTACTTAACGAGGAGGGGGAAACATAGAGCTAGGGGAGCTGGGGCATTCAGAGCGTAATAGAGACCTTGGGTACTGAAGGTGCATTAGGGTGGAGGAGGTCGTGGAGGCTTTACGTAGGATGAGTAGGGGTCGAGCGACCGGGCCAGATGAAATCCCGGTGGAGTTCTGGAAATGCATGGGTGGGTCAAGAGTGGAGTGGCTCTCCAGGTTGTTCAATGTGATCTTCAGGACCAAAAGGATGCCGGGGGAGTGGAGGTGGATTACAGTGGTGCCCTTGTATAAGAACAAAAGGGATATCCAGTGTTGCAACAACTATAGGGGTATCAAATTAATTAGCCACACCATAAGGTTTGGGAGCAGGTGGTCGAGGCTAGGGTGAGGGAAATGACATCCATATCCGTGAACCAGTTCGGTTTCATGCCGGGTCGCTCCACTACAGAAGCTATCCACCTTGTCAGGAGATTGGTGGAACAGTTCAGGGATAAGAAGAAGGACATGCACATGGTGTTTATCGATTTGGAGAAGGCGTATAACAAGGTCCCTAGGGAAGTGCTATGGAGGTGCCCGGAGGCGAAGAGCGTGTCGGAAGTCTACATCAAAGTAATCAAGGACATGTACGATGGAGTTAAGACTAGGGTTAGGACGGTGGGTGGCAACTCAGACCATTTCCCGGTGGATATAGGGCTCCATCAAAGATCTGTGCTTAGCCCTCTCTTGTTTGCCTTGGTTATGGATGCCCTAATCTGACATATTCAAGGGGATGTGCCTTGGTGTATGCTATTTGCTGATGACATAGTCTTGATAGATGAGACGAGGGTCGGTGTTAACGAGAAGTTAGAGGTATGGAGACAGACTCTCGAGTCTAAGGGTTTCAAACTAAGCAGGTCTAAGACAGAATACCTGGAATGCAAGTTTAGCGTAGGGCTGAGCGAAGTAGGCAGGGACGTGATGATTGGATCTCAGGTCATCGCCAAGAGGGACTGTGATCCAGGGGGACGGAGAGATAGACGGGATGTCACTCACCGTATAGGGGCGGGGTGGTTGATGTGGAGGCTTGCATCAGGAGTCCTGTGTGACAAAAAAGTGCCACAAAAACTCAAGGGGAAGTTTTATAGAGCTGTGGTTAGACCTGCCATGTTGTATGGGGTGGAGTGCTGGCCAGTGAAAGAACTCTCATGTTCAGAGAATGAAGGTTGCGGAGATGAAGATGCTCAAGTGGATGTGCGCGCTCACCAGGTTAGATAAGATTAAGAATAAAGTTATTCGGGAGAAGGGATGGCCTTAGTGGATGAGAAGATGCGAGAAGTGAGACTCAGGTAGTTCGGGCATGTGCGTAGGAGAAGCCCTGATGCCCCGGTGAGGAGTTGTGAGCGGCTGGCGTGGTGAGCCTGCAGGCAAAATAGCCTAAATGGCACTTGTGCCACTTTGTCATCCCGATCCCCAAACTTAATGAAGTTTCATTTAGACACATCTACTCATTCAAAAGTAAAATTTTAAACCCTTCTGACCATTGACCAAGCATATGTGGCATTTGCTTTGATGAGTTGGATAAAATATGTGACTACACGCTTTAAGAAGCAAGTAAACGATTATGATTCTAATTAAAAATACTAAAAAAAGAGAAAAATAAATATTCCTACACAAAATAATTCACCTCCGCCGAGCTCCTTTCCCCCTCTCAAATTTTACTCATTCACAACCCCCCACCCCCGAGCACACACAACAATCTTCTTTCACCTCTCCAGGACTGAGGATAGATTTGGAGAGTTTTAGGGAAGAAGAAAGATGAGAAGTGAAATAGATAAAGAGCTCACTTGTTGTACTGCTACTTATTGTTGTAGCGGTGGTGCGATGATGGGGTCAGTGTAAGTTATTAAGCCTTAAAAAATGACAGTGGTTATGTATGATATTTTGCTTTCAATATTGTAATGGCCATGGACAATTGTGGACGCAGGAGCAGAAATTGAAAAGAAAAGAGAAAGAGTGGGTCCTTAGAGAAGAGGGCAGGGAGTGTGTGGGCGGACATAGCCACCTATGGCTTACCCTTGGCTCTTAATCTTGGTTGGATTCCCTCAATCCTCTCAAGTTGCAACTTCCCACCTGCATTTCTTGACTCAAGGAAACTCAGTCCCTGCTAATAGGTGATTTTCAGAGAGAGAAAGGCATGAAGGTGTTTGTGAGAGAAAACTTTAGGATTCAACTTTTTCTTTTTTAAAAATAGTTTTTGTAAATAATATAATGACATGGAATATTTTTATCTGACGTGGATAATACAGTGAGACGATTGAGGAACACACACGGCCAAAAGGGTTTAAAATATTACTTTTGAACAAGTAGAGGTGTCTAGATGAAACTTCATTAAGTTTGGGGATCGGGATGACAAAGTGGCACTAGTATAAGTACCATTTAGGCTATTCTGCCGGTTAGATAAGATTAAGAGTGAAGTTTTTCGAGAGAAGATGAGGGTCGCCCCAGTGGATGAGAAGATGCGAGAAGTGCGACTCATGTGGTTTGGGCATGTGCATAGGAGAAGCCCTGATGCCCCGGTGAGGAGTTGTGAGCGGCTAGCGATGGTCGGCGTGAGTAGAGGCAGAGGGAGGCCTAAGAGGTATTGGGAAGAGTAGGCAGGACATGGCTAGAATGCGAATTTCCGAGGACATGGCCCTTGATAGGAAAGTCTGGAGGTCTAGCATCAGGATTGCAGGATAGGGGCTTCTAGAATTTTTCGTACTCCTTTCCCGGGGTTGGGTGGGTTAGTTAGGGCTCTCAATATATGATTTGTGTATTGGATTGTGTCCCCTTATGGTAGTTACTGTTTGATATTATTGTATGCCATTTTATTTATGGTTCTTATGGTTCTTATGGTTAGATAATTATTTATGTGATTTCTGCTAGAGTTACGAATGCTCTTTTGTTTTTGTTTTTGTTTCTCCTTTCCTTCCCTGAGCCGAGGGTCGACTGGAAATAGCCTCTCTGCCCTTTCGGGTAGGGGTAAGGCCTGTCTACATATTATCCTCCCCAGACCCCACTTTGTGGGACTATACTGGGTAGTTGTTGTTGACTAGTTGTTGTTGTTGCACCAAAAAGTAAAAATCATAATTCCGTCACTGACACAAGCTATGAGGCTTTAGGCAACATTAGGCAGATAACTAAATTTCTAATTTTCTTTATATTGCTCATGGAACAGAGTTAGCATAATTACTAATCTTGAGTAATTAGAATGCATCAGAGAGATGAAATATTTCTCTATAGCACATAAAGGACTGCTCCCTGTATCATCACATCTTACTTTCAACTGAAGCACAAATTAACACACTTATGAGGAACTCTAGAAGCAATGATATTAAACTGCATTACCTTTTTAACGGCAAAGTCAAAGTCTTCAAGTGCACCATACTCTCTCTCGAAGCGAATCCATGAATTGCATATGTCCTGAATGATTCTGTTTTTTAGAAGAAGAAGGTATCATCTAATTCAAAATGAATAGCAACTTAGGCAGCAAAGGACGATCCAGTAAAAGATAAAATATAACAGCTACACATAGAGGATAGCACAAAATGGAGCCAAAAAGCATACACCGAGAATCTTCTGGATTTTGCTCCCATTTTTACCAAATTATTAAAGAACTGCTTGAAACCAAAAAGATTTCTAGCATATTTTCATTTATAAAGTATGTTTCCACACTAACAGCATAATCGATTGTACTTAATTAGTTAAGAGGTATTTCTCGGGTATAAGGTGCACATTTCTTTTCGTAAGAGACTTTATTAGATTGGGCTGATGTGACAAAAATCATGCGTCAAAGCACAAAAAGACTTGCGTACCTCAAATACACAAAGTATTGCAGATAAAAGTTACTTTTCATGGCCCCAAATTCGTTTCCAAATTTTCCCTAGCCCTAAAGGAACTCTTTGCTAAAGTTCAGAAGGATCAAATTCAACTGAACCAAGAGATGATGTGTGAGGCACTTTGAGGAAAATTAAGTGAACATGTTATAGGTACTGTTAACAGATGGTTCAACAGTTTCACAACCAACAAGCTAGAGGTGATAGTCCTAATAGGAGGTAGAATTTGACAGCATGATCTAAGCGATTTCGTTACAAGAACATACCTCCGAGCCAGTCCCAGGGAATCGTTTACTGTAGCATCTTTTAAAGAGGGATCGAGCTTCATTAATTTTACCCATCTCAACTTCCATAGCTATGTATCCTTGCCACGCTTCTAGCGTAGATCCGCTGCAAAACAAGCCACATTACAACAAAGAAAATACAAGGAAGAAACTTGGATCAAAACAATAAATTTAAGCATGTTGATGTCTCCAAATGGAACAAGGGAACATCTCATGAAAACCTGATCTTAAGCAGGCTCTCCCAGACACGACGAGCTGCAGCTAGATCTTTCCCCAGAGTTGATTCTAAGCGGCTCCAATATCCATACATCCGCAATAAACTTTCTGTATTCTTCAGATGTGGAGACAAATAATCTGAAGCACGCTGGAAGAAAAGGTCAGGAAGAGAAGTTTCATTGTTGGGTTATGTAGAAAAGGAATTATTTCTTACAACAGATTAGAAAGACTTGAATGAATATCAAGGATAATTGCACAATTAAGATGGTGAATGGTATAAAAAGTTTCAATTACATATCAAACTACATTTGGCCTAACATGACTATTGAGATAGAGTCAATGCGAAACTCTTAATTTCACGGGACAGGCGAGACCAAAATTAAATGTTGAATATTTTAGTAAGAAAGTGCAGAAGAATGTCATGTTAGCTATTTTGAGTTTTATAATACTGGAAAGGAGATGAGCAGGCGAAGCTTGAAATTAGGAATTGAGAATCCATTGAGATGGAAAAATCAGAAACACAATAGTCAAGCTGAAATGTGGATGTATAGCAAGTCATGTCATACTCCGAAATATAAGAAATTGTGGAAGTCCAAAGAAAAGAATTGGAGACAATAGAAGAAGGACTAACAGACATTCAAAAGTATTGCAAGAAACTTTAAGAATCGTGTCGAGACTAATTCTTGGACACACAAAATTGTTAATTAAGCAGTCAACTGTGATACTGGACATCACTACACGCCATTTGCAAAAATATCAAGTTGAGCCAACCCTTTGTTTTAAAGATTTAAAAAAGAAAATTGAACAAAACATTGGATCTATTTAAAGCTTACACAGATGGGGAGTTAAGAATACAAAAGAACCACCATTGGGGTTCATAAACCAAGCATAGTTGGCTGTTCTTGCTGTACAAAGAGCCTGTTTAACCGTTCATGCTTTCATTAACCAATGTACCCTTTTGGTTTACTGCTTGCATACAGGATATTTTACCATCATTAATAAACGTATATACCTTATTAAAGAATCAGATATAGATGTTGTGTTAAGTCCTTTGAAGGCAAGAATCAACAGCAAAGCAAACAAAAGCTAAAACTGAATTCCGGGGCAAGGGTAAACACCAAGAGGGGGTCAAAATTCTTCAGTAATTAGAAAGTGTACCTGAAAAGTTTCCCGTATAATTATATAATCTAAGTCGCTGCTTTCAGTCCCGGATTCCAACGAAGACAACCTCCGCCTTAAGCCATCAACTCTTGTGAGAAATACATCAAGATACTGCAACAAACATAAATAGATTTATAATCTAATGAACTGTGCATTTAGTCCCTAAAACACAACGCAGCTGAAGGTTAGAACCAACTCTATAAAATCGATCCTAAGATATAGCAACTTAATTTGCAGAAATATCTACGAATTTTCCTTGTTTTCAGAAGTGGGCATTCTCTCTAAAATCTCAAAAGGAGACCACGGGATACAGCAACCAGCAAGTATTCACATCAATGCGCTTCCTTACAAATAAAAGTTTCATTGATTAAGAGACAACAGGATGAGTTAATTTATGCTAGTTCTCTACGACGTTTATTTTGGATGAACAAGTCACTGAAAAACTTCCATGAACATCAGACTTCTTTGCAGCAATTGCATTGTCCAAAAGCTAAAATTTGTCTTCAGCAAAGAAATAATAAGTCACTCCACCCTAATAAGTGCCTGGTGAAGAGAACATAGAGCAAATTTCAGTACTGAAATATGCATATGTCGGCATACAGTGAATCTTTTATTCATTTTGAAGTTCTATCAAATACTAAGTTGCAATTCAAAATTAACAGCAAATTGTCAGCTGTAGTTAAACCTAATATTGCATCATCTCATTAACAGAAGCAAAGGAACTGTCCAAAGGAAGCACCAGAAGACCTATGTAGTTTTGCACCATAACACAGTAAACATACCGCACAGGAATGGGCAGAGAAAAATTTGACTACTAATAACAATAAAAGGCAGATATGTCCTAACCTCTTCAAAGCTTGAGAAAGTGCACTGTAGGGCCTTCTCAAAAACCTGGAACAATGACAAAAAATTGAATAAGAATCCTGACAGTTACCACAAATACTGATACATGTGCTATTACAGACAGCAGAATAGAAAATAAAGCGGCAAATTCTTCTCATTAAGTTCCACGTAAAAAAGATATCATTGTCTAATACCAAAAAAGAAAAGAAAAAGGAAAAGAACAATTCGACAGAAATCAAAATAGCAATAACACAGTTATAAGAAAATATAGGAAAGGATACACAACAACTACTATTACACCCCGACTCCAAGCAAGTTGGGAATATATAGCAAACAACCAGGTGTCAAATATCCAATTCCTTTGACAATGAGGGATTTTGTCAGAAAGTACTTAAAACATGCATTAATAAAGGACAGACAGTCAATGCCGGATCTCCAGCAGATAAGTCCAAAGCATAAAGGAACGTTACAGCTTAAAATTCTGGTAAAAGATGACACTTAAAATCAGAATAAAATTCAGTGATTGAATATCCAGCAAAGTCAAGAATGGAGACATACAGCAGATAGCTCTTCCTCAGAAGCACGACTGCGTTCAAGAGACAGCAAGTATCGCACCCACAGGTCTCCAACCCAGGGACAGTTCCTTGTCGCCCTTTTGTAAATGTCCCGAACAAGACTGGAGGTCTGCAAAGAAAAGCACGTAACTTAAAGCTGAGTCAATTTTCAACACAATCAAGAAATGACAAATCTATCTATACTTAAAAGGAAGAAAGTTTGGCATAGAATTTTGCCAAGTGGAAAAAGAGTAGACTGCCATGTGGCTATTGTTAGGACAAATTAGTTAATTAGTTAAATCAGTTTCTTTGTTTCAAAATTTAAACATTAAAATTAATTTTTTAATAAATAATTAATAAATCAATTATTAGGCCCCTTTGAAAACTGCATTACAGTCAATTACTAGGCGTTTTTGAAAAATGTAATACAGTTACTTTTTTTAAAATAAATAATTAATAAACTAATTAGTAGGCATTTTTTAAAACAATATTACAGTTACTACGTGTATTTAATAAATAATTAATAAAACACCTTTCAAACTTTAAAAGAATTACCTAATTATAATCAGTTATTCACAGATAACTTTTTTACATGAAATAGAAAGAAAACATTTCACGATGTCTAACCAATTCAAAAAAATAGACTCCCACATTTTTTCATTAGTTTCCTACAGATAATTGTTTTACATAGAAATAGGAAGAAAATACTTCACGGTGTTAAACCTATTCAAGAAAAAAGACTCGACATTGTTTCATTAGTTTTCTATTTAATTTATTATAAACCTAAAAACAAATAACAACAACAACAACAACAACTACCCAGTATGTTCCCACAAAGTGGGGTCTGGGAGGGTAATACGTACACAGGCCTTACCCCTACCCGAAAGGGTAGGCTGTTTCCGACCGACCCTCGGCTCAGAAAAAGAGAGAGAAAATCAACAAACAAAACAAAACAAAACAATGTTAGTAAATCCGGGATAAATCAAATAAATAATTATCTAAACATAAAACCAAAAGTAGAATGACATGCGATAATACCAATCGGTTACTACCATAAGAGGCACAATACAATACATTAATTAACTATAGAGATCGCTACCAAACCCCACTCAGCCCCTAACAGAAGTACTAAGAATTCTAGAAGGCCTTACCCTACAACCCTAATACTAGACCTCCAAACTTTCCTATCAAGGGTCATGTCCTCGGAAATCCCCATTCTAGCCATATCCTCCCTAATCACCTCACCCCAATACCTCTTAGGCCTCCCTCTGCCTCGACTCGCGCCAACCACCGCCAGTCGCTCACAACTCCTCACCGGTGCATCAGGGCTTCTCCTCCGCACATGCCCAAACCACCTGAGTCTCGCTTCTCGCATCTTCTCATCCACTGGGGCCACCCCCACCTTCTCCCGAATAACTTCATTCTTAATCTTATCTAATCTGGTGAGCCCGCACATCCACCCGAGCATCCTCATCTCCGCAACTCTCATTCTCTGGACATGAGAGTTCTTCACAGGCCAGCACTCCACCCCATACAACATGGCGGGTCTAACCACCGCTCTATAAAACTTCCCCTTGAGTTTCTGTGGAACTTTCTTGTCACACAAGACTCCTGATGCGAGCCTCCACCTCAACCACCCCGCTCCTATACGGTGAGTGACATCCCCGTCAATCTCTCCGTCCCCTTGAATCACTGATCCAAGATATCTGAAACTGTCCTTCTTGGCTATGACCTGAGATCCCAGCTTCACGTCCCAGCCTACTTCGCTCGACTCGGCGCTAAACTTGCACTCTAGATATTCTGTCTTAGACCTGCTTAGTTTAAAACCCTTAGACTATAAACCTAAAAACAAATAGAAAGAAAGAAAAAAAAAATACTCCACGATTGTCTTCCGAAACATGGGCATCAAAAAATTGTCTCCTACGCAAATAATGCCCCAAACAACTGCTCCTCCTTTTATTTATTTTCCATTCCCTTTTTCTCTGCTCAAAATACACAACTTGGCAAATATTGCTAAAACACTTCATGAAAATAGTCAAACTTGAAGCAATTTAATGCAATGGAATCTCAAAGTAAGAGTCGTTCAAATATAAGAAATCATTGATCGTTTTAAGCCTGAAATATCATATTCCATAGAGTTTATTTTACAAGATACAAAGGTAACATATTCAACTTTACATAATTTTAAAGTTTTTCTTCTTTGCTGGTTTAATGGATATATTTTCCACAATAAACTGTACTAATTAAATGATCATGTGCAGTACCAGTATTTTGTTTCTAAAAGTTTATCATTGAAAAGTTAGCTATTAGTTTCTGTAGGACGAACATACAGAAATTTTGCTTATATATGAAACGATTTTGTATAGTACAAATATTTCTCTATCTGTTTCTTAAAGTTTGACTCACAATTGTGTTTCTTAAGTGTCTAAGAAAATCGCCAATAATTCAAATCCTATATAAAATGTTCTTTAATATATATGAAACTCACCGTAGAAATTATGCAATTCATATGTACCGAATCTTTGTACTAAATAATAGACATTGTGTTAAAATATATCTTTGGCAAATAACAGATATCGGTTAAACTATTTATCGGCAAATTTTTTATTAAGTTCATTAGGACGAACATAATGAAGCTTTGCTCATATATGAAACTATTGTGTGTAGTATAAGTATTTTTTCTTCTGTTTTTTAAAGTTGGCTTCACAATTATGCACTCCTACATATTTTTTTATATTAGCAATATGATACATTCTAATAATGAATCTGTTTGCATAGGTTGATCGTATACATACCTTTATCGGAAAGTGTGTAATTAAATTTTTTATGACCAAGATAAAGTTTGAAAAGTGGTAAAAACAATAAAAGAATTTACAATTAGTTGTACTAGAATGACTTTAGCTATGAAATTCATTTTTCCTTCTCTAAGTAGGTTTTGAAAGGAAATGCTGTAGAAGTTAATCAGTACTTAGTTTACTCTTTCAGTTAATTTTTTTTCCTGAACATGTTAGTTATTTGAAATTGAATGTTGAACATATTTGTGAGTGAAGACAAGATTCCAATTCATCTATTCAGTATTGATATGATATACTTTCTATAATGGTTAACTCATAAATGGAAAATGCTTTTCAGGTAGTTTTGTGTCATTAGTAGTGTTATGTCAACTACATCTGCACGTTTAGCTTAGCTGACATTGTATACTTCTAGAATGCAAAACAAAAAGTTTTCCCACTTTGCAATGCTACATATTTTCTAACAATAATCATATGAGGAACCGTCTGTGAAACTTTAGAAAGTTACTACATATTATGTTAAAAAGCTAAGTGTTGCAGTTGATAAGAAGTAAATTTATAGGAGAATTTTTTTGGTGTTAACAGATGAGTTTTTGGTGCCCTATGAACTGCTTTTATGCAGTTTTCAAGTGGTCATTTACATGACTATTCTTTATAAGTTATAGTGGTGGCTCGATGAAGTTTAAGGGTGATTTAAATGGAGGCTCAGAGGTGATTCATGACTGGTTGCAGTAGCTTTGGTGGCTTTAAAGATGCATTTTTAAGGGGTTTAGGTGACCTTTTTGGACTATTTTTGTAGGATCTTTACGCTGCATTTTTGTGTTTGGTTTTCATAGTTGATTTGACAGCAGCTATGGTAATTGGAACTCTCTGTATTTAGTGGTGTATTTAGTGGTGTATCCAAGTGAACAATATATGTTCACAAAGTGAGTTGTGTGCTTTCAATATTGTAAGCAACGGCCTACCTGAACATTAACCATTGATAGTCTGTAAAGACAACTATAGACTTCTCAACTGAGGATAAAATTCATAATTAAAAAAAGAAAAACATGCACAATAATACTCCATCAACATAAAAAAATTATTGAAACGTATTATACGCTATTTGAATAATGCATTCAGTGAATACACATAATATGACTACAAATGAAAATTAACTTAGAATCCACAAAATCTCTTTGGTCTACGATATTGAAAAAAGACGCCATATGAAAGTGGATGATGAAGAATGTTATATCAAAATAATTATGGGATTCATTTTTACAATACATATATAGGGAACTGAAGAACTAGCAGGTACATTCTCCAGTGTTCCTAATGGGAAACTGATTTAAGAAATTATATAATAACAATGTTCGTATAAGTTTATAGATTGCTAATTAATTGAAGGAATACGTTAATGAAATTAAGATTTTCATATCAGCGTACATTTCAAAAACCTAATAGCATATGATATAAATGTTCTATTACAGATAACTAATTCTTATAAATTAAAATAATATTGCTTTGTAGCTATAATTTGATTGCCTTTGAACATTTGTTTCTGTGTTGGGCCAGTCCATGGAGACAAGCAATAATATCATCGTGCTATTTTAACCGTACATACGATCAAAAGCGGAGCCAGGATTTCGAGCTTATGAGTTCGGGATTCTAATCGTCTTAAGTTACTGGATTCTAAATTAAGAATTTATACATATTCAATGGATTTTTTAAGATAAATACAGGGTTTGAATAAAAGCTACTGGGTTCGGCCGAACCCACTGGCGGTACTCTAGCTCTGCCCCTACATACAGTGGCAAAAGACATACTTGATCTCCTCTGCAATTCGGCAAAGCTTGCTTATATCTTTATGGTACATTCTCTTATTCCTCAATAGTTACAGTTGTACTTCAATTTGTGTGAGTTTGAATAACATTTAGTACTTCTTATTTCTTAGGTAGTTGAATTATTCTTGAAAAACTTTGATATTTGTCACACCTTCATATTATTACTTCCCATTTTTCAGGAACTTGAAATATGACATCAAAACAAAGTTGTACTCTTAATTGAAAACTCTATTGGTGGGACCATTCACCTTAACTACAATTTACTACTCCGGCTAGGCTGCATATTATAGGAGAAGTGCAGTTAGTTGTTAACAACTGTCTTTTGGGATTACAAGGATCCAGGAAAGAGGAACTAAACTATGTCGTTTGCCACGCTCAGGTAATTATTAATTAAATTGTTCAAAAGAATTTTTTGTTCCTCATTAATTGTGAGAAGATACAAAAAAATATTGGATAAAGAATAGGGGTTGAATTAGAACTGTAATTTGATGTTTGATATTCATCTCTCGATGAGTATCTTCTACTTAATTGGCGCTGAATATTCAACTAAGAAAAAACAGCATGAGAAATATGATAAAATATCTATCTGTCATGAAAATTATTAAAGAGGAGATAAGTTAATTTTGGTAGAGATATTGGTATTCTGATTGCATCAGTTAGTAAAGAGGAGATAAGTTGATTTTAGGTAACTTTTGCAATTCAAAGGGAGCAGTGCATAGCTTTTCTAAAAATTTAATTTTATTAGGACTACCTATGAGCATGTGAATATGAATGTAGGATAATCATTTTTTCTTGACAATGTGTACTTATATAATGAAACTATAACACAATGTTTCTTTCCTGCAGGTGTCTTGAAATTTTTTATAAAATGCTTTGAAAATTTTCATAAAAGGCTTAACAACTATTATTAAGGTTCCCGTTTTCTTTTACAGATGATTCAAAGAGCAACCGAGCAATTGAATGAAGAAGATAGATTTTATGAAAAAGCAATATCAAAGTACTGGCAAAGTGAGATAATCTGTCATGCGCTCATATTATTATACTCAGATGGAAGAAGATTATTCTTATGAAAAAGCAATATCAAAGTACATAATGGCAAAGTGAAGTGACTTGCCATTGGTTCATATGGTAGCAACAAGTCTTTGTGATGCAATTTCCCATATTATTATTCCTCATTCCATATATATATATATAGTGACAGTACATTTACATATTCATAAAATAATTGTATTTGCATGCTTTTTCTTATCTATCGTATTTTTGAAGTAATATTTACTTATAAACAATTATATTTAATATTCTCCGCGCAACGCGCGGGTACGAATACTAGTTTGTTAAAAAGGGATGAAGTCCGGAGAACAAACCTTCAAGGTTTTATCCATGTAGTGAGTATAATCAAGCCAGAGTTCACTAGATATAGGAAATTCAGTTATGGCACGCTCATACAAGATCTGTATCCTCGCTGGATCCCCCAGTGATTGCTCAAATTTTAAGTAAGCCTGCAGGAAAACACCACGCGTAGAATTCTTAGCAGATAATTGAGTCAAAAGTATCTGGTAAATTGATCAAGTCCTTAATAGCACAGAAGGAGCTATATTGTACTTAAGTGGTTAAATTTGGGTTCATCTCACTCGGGATTGCCTAATTTCAACAGTTTTGTCTTTCTGTTAATTTTAGGTATACCAAGGTAAAATCTAAGTGCCTCAGCCAAAATCCAACCAACCAAAAAGCCTGTTCATGATTCTAGACCGTAACAACTAATAAGTTACACATATGTGACACAATCTTATTCTTGTACACAATGTACCTTTACTAAAGTCATGATAGCAGGCGTATCAATTTTGTCATGATTCCACAATACTACAACAATTTTGCTGGCCATACAATTTTAATACCTATTGTTGAAGTGTGACTATCATTGTCAAACAATCATTTTCGAGTCCTGTTTCAAAAATATAGAGGAGGGCATCAGGATATGCACCATAAAGTTTTGAAGCCGTTCCGATTCAGGTGCAACTTCACAAGATATTTGATTCTCAAGATGAGTCCTGGCATTCACCATGTCGAGGGCCTTCTGATATGAAGAGGCAACATGTGGCGAAAGCCCATCCAAGTTACTGGAGTCTACATCAAGATCGGCTCCATGTTTTGCTTCCCAAGCCTTGTATGTGTGAAGAGTTGAACTTAGATCAGTAAGAGGGACAGACAACTGGCGATGGAATAAATTCCTAATCCGCTGGACCTGCTTCTCTCTCAACTGCATCACAATGAAGAAAACATCCACTAACAAATATCAACTATAAAATGTGGAAAATAGATACAGATCAAGTTATCATTTTGAACATTGACCCAATATAGTAACCAAATACCAACGTCATATAGCAATAGTATTACGCGAGAATACAGAACAGGATATCAATTGAGGAAAGTTCTAGACCCAACATTCTTTAATCTTCAGCAAAGGTACTAGTACTAGAGGCATCTTTGAGGGACCAATAACTCTGACATTCGAGTCAAAGCCTAACTAACTGAAGTTACTAAAAATAGATAATTTCTCGACATTAACTCAACCAAATAAAAATGAAATATTATGCAAACTCATAACACAAGAGGGGACAGCTCAATATGTGCTTTCTTTTTCTCGGTCTTCATTCAATAACGAAAATAGGCTTTCCCCATATATAAGTATACAACATTTCAATCTTCTACCAGTTGTTGAAGTATGTTGTTGAAGTATGCTTATATAAAGAGAACTCCAATATTAAGTTGTATCAGTCCCATGAACCAGTAAAAGCAACCGAAGATTTGAGAAACACCTTTTCTCTTTCTTTCTCTTTTTTTTTTTTTTTTTTGAAATGGTAAAAGTTAAGATACACCTCTTCTTTATATCTGTTCATGATTTCTTGAGAGTCAAACCATGACACAAGTTCAACCCATTTTGGGGGTGGGAGTGATAACTGGTTCAGAGGATGAACAACAAGGCGCAGCAGCATTTTTTATTAGCACATTCTTAATTCAGAGGGGAGACATTAAAAGCCCGTAAACTCTCAGAAACAGTGATTTGGAAGAAGCTCTATTAGATGAATGGCAGCAAGCTCCTCAAGAACATGACTTGTGATATGAGCAGGGAAATATGATCAAAGACATGGTGTATGCTTGCAGGAAAAACAAAGAGGGGGTGCATGGTGATAACAACCATAAGGAAAGAGAAATGTTCCCTCTTCCTCACATCTGGAGAGGTACACAGCCTTAAAATAATAAGGGCCAAGGAAAGAACTGCGCTCTTTATCAATACCAACAACAATGCCCTAATCTCAAACTAGATAGGGCTAGCTCTACTATATCTTAAGAAAAGTCTAAAGAGACAACGGAACACATAAAAGGAAAGAAAGGAAAGTGTCAAGCTCTTACGTCCGCATCAGTTTCAACAATTGTGAGGAAAAGATCTTGTTCGAATTCCCTGTATAATTCCCATATCCTGCTGCCTTCAGCAACATGCAAACCAGCAGCTACAAGGGCACGCTCAAAGAGATTTCTTGCCTTTGAAATTCCACCGACGGAACGTGTACGGACTGATTGGTCATGCTCTTGAACAAAACTTAAGTAGTGACACCACAAAGCAACAGACTGCATCAAGCGAAAAACAATCAGTACATTTATTTTGATTCAAGCAAAAGCCATTTCATTGTCCTCATTTTTTTCTGATATGGTAACAATTTTACTAATGTTGGCCCATTTCATTGTCCTTTTAAAAGCAGTAATTGTGTTGATTTTTCACATGAAATGAATATTTAGGATAATTCTTTTTTTCATCTATTGATAACCGAGAAATCCCCAAGGTCCAGTGGCACAGAATTTGAAACTCGGTGAATGGGCCCATCCCTCTACCCTTCTCCACTTAACTATCAGGCTTTTGTCTATGGCAAAGATCCAAGTCGTGACGTGTGCCTAGCCCACATATTTAGCACCATACCAAAGCCTTGGGGGCAATATTAGGACAATTTTTTTTTGAAATGGAATATATTAGGACAATTCTTGTCATGAAGATATTTCCAGAATATCAAAGATAAGTTTCTTTTCCAAAAATTCTTCATAAGCAAAAAGCAACTTCGAATTATTACTTCTTTAATACGATTTCCGTCAGCAAAGTTGTTCTAATAGCAGCA
This sequence comes from Nicotiana noctiflora, assembly GCA_032618575.1. Taxonomy (NCBI): domain Eukaryota; kingdom Viridiplantae; phylum Streptophyta; class Magnoliopsida; order Solanales; family Solanaceae; genus Nicotiana; species Nicotiana noctiflora. Next base: position 22,566 of record JASVEL010010787.1, on the reverse strand, counting down.
TGAGATTTAGACAACTTTGAAATAATGTAGAAATATTGGAAGTCCTTCACATAACCATCCTACTATGAAGCAGCACAAGGAAAAGGATTATTAAGGTATCAGAGAAAGGCTTCTAACACAGACCCTTCCACTGTTCTACTTTACCACAGAAAGCATTAGTGTTTTCAATCTAGAACCAGAGCCTGGCTTGCACCTTAGGTTCTTTCCACACTTTTAAAGTGAATAAGCACTAGGATTCACAGTGACATTAACACACTACTTACAAGATAGTCAGACACCCCACGCTCAAATAGCTTCTCAATTGCAGGGAGAGCCTCGGGTCTGCAAAACAAACATGCAAATAAAAATATAAGAAGACAGCAAAAGTGGCTTTTTTTTCTATTTCATTATGTGTCATAGAGCTAAACAGGCAAAATATATAAACAAGAATGAATAAACCAAGGGAATCTCTGTGTGTATCAAAAACTATCATATGACACGAATAGTATCAGAATAAACTCAATGTCATTTACATATATATCAGCCTGTACAAACAAACCCGTCATTTTTTCTAACATCTAAATTTGTAAAAGAAAAGGTCAGACTTGAGCATTACACCATAAGACGTTCTACTCCATTTGTCTTCACACTCCCATGGAGTTTCTCCATTCCTTGTCAAAACCTCCTCCCCATCCTTTTGCAACAATGGCTCATATACTAAAGCTAATTCGTTAACTCCAAATCTAAAGAAGTTTCTCTAGTAAATAAAGATCTGCTGTAGATTGGAAAATCGTAATCCCCTAGTTCTTTATCCACTCTCTACTCCCTTTGTTTTGAAGATTAGAACTCTCCGGTCGTTAATTTCTTAGTAAGGATGTTAAAGTTGAAGTCATTAATGACTTTTCTCTCTTGAATTTCAATAATAAGCTATTCAGAAATCAACAACAACAATAATAATAATAAAGTCAAAGTGAGTGAACAAACAGGCAATAAGAAATGAGATGCACTATTCATCTATGACCGTTTCTTTTATTTTTGTCTCCCGTCTTATCTTAAAGTGCAGACTGGTACATAACATTCTTCAGATAACATGTAAGGAAAGTTACAAAATTAATCAGAACAGGTCATGCAAGTTATAGAGAGGACCGCCTCAGCAAGCATGCGTCGTCAAAGTAGAGAATAGCGAGCAGGATGGAAACATGATTCAACATGGTATCAAATCAACTTTTTTCAGGAGGTCAAGTCAACTTGTTAAACGGAAAAAAGAAAAAACTTGCTCAAAGAAGACTATGTGTTCTCTATTTTAGCTTAATAAATAGAGATCTCCAAACGGATTTGGATCTTCCCCACAACTTCAGTCTGGTTCACAGTAAAGTGGAAATGAGAGAACAAGAAAATGCAACCATTGGATAAGTATTATTTGGGAAAGGAAATACAAAATTTACAGAACAAATGTGCTGCTTTTTATTTCCTCTGCTCCCCTTACTAATTAGAGATCCAACTGAGCATCCAGGAGCATAAGTCTCTATAGGAGAGCAATACAATGTAAAATATATAGAATAAGTTCCACATAAATCTTCTGTATTGTCCTTTCCTATGGCCCTAATCTATACAATCTCTCATGCTTATCCACTGCCTTTTGTATCACGAAGAACCCAAAGACTAAGTATGCCTCAATATGGTACAGTTATCTGTAAATCATTAAACAATATCCATTATTAAACAAGAAAAAGAATTTAAATAAGAATAAATACAGTAAGAAAAAATCAAAAGCGATACCCCGAAGAAAGAGACGTCTCGTCTTTAGTCCACTCCTGCCACATCTCAGAACTCAAAGGAAAAATAGCATTCATGGCTTCCCTCGCTTGTCTAAGCTTCTCTATATCCCCTTGCTTCCTTAAAGCTTTTATGTACTATACAGACAAAAAAAAACATTGTATCATCAATCTCTAAACAGACAAACATGCATACTGCAGAAAATACAGAAAACAGCTCCAACTAATAATTGCTTCCAAAATGAAAAACCATTTAACCTCATAGAAATAGGTAAACCAATAGTTTTAGTGAGCATTCGTGGTGTGTTTTGTATAGAGGAAAACTTTCTCCACGAAAAGTTACCTTAGTCTATGAAAAGAATATGTTTCCACCAAATGGTTAAATGACTTTTCGCACTTATGCACAGAGTTCATTTTTCTTTACCAGTATCTCAACTCTTACTCATATCACTTATTTCAGTGATCACCTTGGACATTATTATTGATCTATTCTTTTGATGATCGAGAAACCGTCTGGGTGCAACCTTTAGGACCACTCGAAAGGGGTAATGGCCCTGCTGCTCTACCCTTCTCCACTTAAAAAACCAAGTCTTATTTCGCATGGCCCAGAGTTTGAACCTATGACCAAAGTCACAAGTCCCTCAACCTTTGCCACTTGAACTAAGCCCTGGGGTCTAGACATTATTGTCAACCCCGTACTCAAAAATGTCATCAAAATACTATCCTTATACCTTGTACGATCATCTGTTACTCGAATAGATATAACAACAACAACAACAACAACAACCCAGTATATTCCCACAAGGTGAGGTCCGGGGAGGGTAATATGTAGACGGGCCTTACCTCTACCCGAGAGGGCAGAGAGGCTGTTTCCAATCGACCCTCGGCGCATGGAAAAAAAGGCAAAGGCAAACAAAAACAAAAACAGCATTAGTTACACCAGCATACATCGCATAAATAATTAACTAAACATACGAGACATACGTACCATAAATAAACCGGCATGCAATAATATTAAAACAGTAACTACCAAAAATGACTACCATAAGAGAACGCAAACTAATTCTCTATGGGTGGCCCTACCACACCTCACCCAACCTCACCTACCCTGGGAAAGGAGTACGAAAAATCTAGGAGCCCCTACCCTACAACCCTGTTACTCGAATAGATAATGATTCACAAACTATTTCCCATAGAACATATACTCCTTCCTACTAATTTTTGAATGAGCATAGATATATATAGAGAGAGATATTACATATATATATATTTGTTACGGGGCCAATTTTTCGCAAATATTGACACTGCACTGTAGTAGCAATCATACAGCTACTCAGCCTGATTTTCGCACACACAGTCCGATACTTAAAATTTTCAGACTTTAGCCAACCTTAAGAACACACACAGAATTACGGGTAAAATCACCCAACATTTATTAATCTCGCAAAATACAAAGGACTCAGTTTGGATGGCTCACAATTAACCAAACGAAATACATACATAAAAAGGGGGCTGCTCATGGCAGTTTTACAAAGGAGCAGTTGGGGTAGTTTTTACAATGTGTCATCCACATGACTTAACTAAAAACAAGCACAATTGATATGTTTGAATTCAAATTCAAACCTTTCCCACAAAATTGCCTTGTCTTCAGCCTTTAGAGTCAACTATCCATGTGCTTAGCACATGTCTTCAACTTCCAAGCACATGCCTTGCATCACATGTCTTGCACACTAGCTTTCCAGCTCTTTGCCCACGTTTTTTCCTCCAGCCTTGCTTTGCCTTGGACCTTGCCTCGCCCTTAATTTCATAGTCATGCCTTGCTATAAATTAAGTCGTCCCACTAATCTGCGCATGCCTTTGTCAAGTGCCATGCCTTTGCTGCCATCGCTCAAGCCCACGAACCAAGGCTGCCTTGCCAACACTCAAGAGGCACCTTGCCTAGCTGACCTGCCTAAGCCCAACACCAACTTAGACACACACCCAGCCTTAAACATTGCTTGTCATCACTTCACAAACCCATGCCAAGGGGCAATGTACAAGCCCTTGCCACGAATTCTGTCCGACCTCGTCAAGTCACATTGTTAGGGGCTAACAAACCACCCCACCGGTTGAACTCGACGCCCTCGTCGAGGTTGATCTCAAGTAGTCCTCGATTTGATCTTCGAATTGCCACAATGAATTACCTTTCTCCCACGTTGCATCCGCCTCAGGTTTGCCTTTCCATTGAATTAAGAATTATGTCCGCCTATTCTTCTTGTGCATCCCAAGTACCCGGTGGTCCATACTTTTCTCAATCTCGTCCTCAATTTGATTGCGCACTTCAGGAGGAGATTTCTTGATTTTGTGCCTATCCGGATCTTCAGGATTTTCCACATAAGGCAGCAAATAACTCACATGGAATGTGGGATGTATTTTCATTCTATGTGGCAGCTTCAAACGATAAGCAACTTTGCCTACCTTCTCAATAACTTCGAATGGACCAACGTATCTTGAAACCAATGCTCTATGCCTTACCCTCGTGTCTATCTTTTTCCAGATTTAAGTAGTAAGTTTCAGCAACACCTTGTCGCCCACTTTGAACTCTAACAGTCGCCTGTTTTGATCAGCATATTTCTTCATGCGTTTCTAAGCCACTTTCAAACTATCCGCAGCTTCATCCATCATCATTTGCCTATCAAAGCCATAACGATATGCGGCAGGGCACTTCCCACCAGTCTTTTGTTGCACCATCTTCGTTGGTAGCCTTGGCTGCTTTCCCAAAACGATCTCAAATGGACTCTTCTCCGTGGAAGAAGACTTGTGCAAGTTGTAAGACATATGTGCACAATCTAATAAATCAACCCAATTTCGTTGACTTGCAGTCACAAAATGCCTCAAGTACTCTTCCAGCAGATGATTGATTCGTTCCGTTTGGCCATCAGTTTGCGGATGGTTCGCCGTTGAGAACTTCAAATTTGTGCCCAGCAAATTGAACAAGTAAGTCCAAAATCTGCCAATGAGCCTTGCATCCCGATCACTAATAACATTCTCTGGCATACCGAAATGTTTCACCATATTCTTGAAAAGTAGTTCTGCAGCAACTTGAGAGGGACATTCTGTTGGAGCAGCATTTAGAAAACATGTCGACCACCACCATAACTGAAGATAGCCCATTGACTTTAGGAAACCCGCTGATAAAATCCATTGAAACGGATTGCCATGTCTCCTCCGGAATTGGCAAAGGTTGCAGCAGCCCTGCTTCCTTCTTCCGTTCAGTTTTATCAAGCTAACAAACAAGACAGCTTTTCACATAAGCTTCCACATCTTGTTCCATCTTTGGCCAGAAATAATATCGCGACAGCAACGCCATCATCCTCTCAATGCTCGGATGACCAGCCCAAAGTGTATCATGCGTCTCTTTCAGCAACTCACGATGCAATCTGTCACCAAGTGGAACGACGATTCTCCCCCATTTGAAATGGAGAAGATCGTCCTCGATCCAGTACCTCCTCACAGTACCTTCCTTCACAAGATTCATTGTTTAGATATACAACGGATCATCCACAGCAGCTGACTTGATCTTATCAAGAGTCGTGTAATTGAATAAACAGCAGCAAAGACTTCTTTTCTACTCAACGCATCCGCAACTTGGTTGTGCTTTCCAGGCTTGTGCTCCCACACAAAGTCATATTCTGCTAAAAAATCTTGCCAACGTGCTTGCTTTGGACTCAACTTCTTCTGAGTTTAGAAAAAGGTATTTGCCACATTGTCCGTCCTTACAAAGAACTTTGTTCCAAGCAAGTAAACATGCCAAATCTGCAAGCAATGAATAACAACAACCATTTCCTTTTCGTGAGATGAATATCTTTGCTCCGCTTAATTCAATTTCCTACTTTTAAAGGCCACAGGATGACCTTCTTGAACCAACACACCTCCAATAGCTTTGTCGGATGCATCAGTATGAACTTCAAAGGGTAACTCAAAATCAGGAAGCCGCAAGATAGGTTCTGAGGCAATGGCTTCTTTCAACATACCAAATGCAGCATCGCATTCTTTGAGTAACCAGCAATGAATTATCTGTAATAATTTGCCAACCCGAGGAAAGACCTCAATTCTTTCACAGCTTTAGGTGCCTGCCACTCCACAATGACTTGCACCTTGTTCGGGTTCATCCACAGTTGATTTTGGCTCACCAAGTGCCCTAGAATTTAATCTCCTGTTTAGCAAACTCACACTTCTCCATCTTCACATATAACTTGTACTCCCTCAAACGAGACAGCACATTGATCAAGTGTGACAGATGTTCATCAAGGGTCCGACTATAGATAACTATGTCGTCTAAGTAGACAACGACAAAGTCATCCAAAAACTCATATAGCATATCATTCATCAGGTTGCAAAAGGTAGCAGGGGCATTTGTTAGCCCAAACAGCATAACAAGGAATTCATATGAGCCATACATCGTAACACATGTAGTGTTAGTTAGAACAGGTTGTTAAAGTTAGAACATGTTGTTAAAGTTAGAACAGGCTGTTAAAGTTAGAACAGCCTGTTAGCATGCTGTCAACAACTCAGACTTATTTGTTTATGATCCTAGCTGGTTGCTACTTGTATTATCCTACTTGTATATATTCCCTTGAAATGAATGAAGAAAATAAGCTATGCATTCAATCAAATAACAAGTCTGCAGTAGCTAAAACTTACATGGCATCAGAGCCTATTTTTTAGATCTAATTAATGGTGAAATCTGCCAACATTGGGCAAGATTCATCAGATTCTGAGGGGGAGGGTACTGAGAGTTTAGAAACAATTACTGGGAGTACTACTAGTGTCCCTTCAGTCATCAAAATGAGCAGTAATAGCAGTGATTCTAATAATACTTCCATTCTTCCAATATCACATAGGTTGAATGGGAAGAATTATTTAGAATGGGCTCAATCTGTTAAGCTTGCTATTGCTGGTAGAGGTAAGCTAGGTTATATAAATGGTGGTGAGGCAAAACCTAATATACAAGATCCCAAATTCATCACTTGGGAATCAACAAACTGCCTAGTTACATCCTGGCTCCTAAACTCAATGGAGCCTTCAATTGGAAGGCCATATTTGTTCCTACCCACTGCAAGAGATGTTTGGGTAGCTGTCAAAGAAACATATTCAGATCTGGAAAATGCTTCTCAGATTTTTGAGCTTAAAAACAAGCTGTGGAACAACAAGCAAGAAGAAAAGGAGGTCACCATCTTTTACAACGAGATGGTTTCCATGTGGCAAGAACTGGAACAATGTTATACTCTTGAGTGGAATTGCACTAAAGACAGTGTACAAGCTAAGAAACAAGAAGAAGATGAGAGAATCTACTTGTTCTTAGCTGGTCTGAATAAAGAGTATGATGAATGTAGATCCAGAATCTTGGGAAAGAAGCCACTGCCACCTTTAAGAGAAACATTCTCAGAGGTAAGGAGGAAAGAATCAAGGAGAAGAGTGATGCTTCAAGACGCTGGGGGTGAAGGATCAAAGAGCTTGGAATCGTCAGCCCTTGTGGTTGAAAACAGAGAAGAAAAGAACAAGCCTTGGTGTGAAGTTTGCAAAAAATACTGGCATACTAAGGACACTTGCTGGGAAATCCATGGGAAACCGGCAAATTGGAAGAAGAAGAACACCAAGGAAAGAAAGGGAGGAAGGGCCTATTTAACATCAAATACAGAGGATCAGTCTCAAGCATCTTCAGAACTGAGGATCAGATAGAGTTTTTGCAGCAACTCCTCAAACATACAGGTCAAAATAGTAACCCTAGGTGTTCTTTTGCCCAAAAAGGTAATATACCTATACCCTCAGCCTATGTTAGTATAGAAAAAATGAAGGATGACTCTTGGATTATAGATTCAAGTGCTAGTGACCACATGACAGGAGATTCAAAATTTTTTTTTACCTATAAACCATCTGCAGGCAATCAGAAAATTAGGATTGTCGATGGCACTTTTTCAGCCATAGCAGGGAAAGGAACTGTTAAGCTAACACCTCTCATAACCCTTGAAAATGTTCTACATGTACCTAAACTATCCTGCAATCTGATATCAGTTTCTAAGCTTAACCAGAATCTGAATTGTAAGACTATATTTAACTCAAATTCTTGTGTATTTCAGAACAAGGGCTCGGGGAAGATGATTGGCAATGCTGAAGAAGTTGGAGGTCTCTTTCTCTTGGAAAACAGTACACATTTAAAGTCTGTATGCTTTCAAACCAGCCTTGTTAGGAATAAACTTATGTTGTGGCATTTCAGATTAGGACACTCTAATTTTCATTATCTGAAGTTATTGTTTCCTAAGTTTTTTATCAATGAAAATCCTTCTTTGTTAAAATGTGAATTTTGTGAATTAGCTAAGCATAAGAGAAGTAGCTTCCCTGCTAAGACATATACAGCCACTAAACATTTCAACTTAATTCACAGTGATGTATGGGGTAAAATTGAAACCACTTCAAATAAAAAATGGTTTGTCAGTTTTATAGATGATCACACGAGATTAACTTGGGTTTACCTAATGCAAGAAAAGGGGGAAGTAAAAGGGATCTTTGAAAAGTTTTATAAAATGATTGAAACTCAGTTCAATGAAAAGATAAAAATTTTCAGAAGTGACAATGGAAAAGAATTCTTCAATAAGGTATTAGGAAGCTTCTTTGTAAACAAAGGGATTGTTCATCAAAGTTCATGTGTTGATACTCCTCAACAAAATGGGGTAGCTGAGAGAAAAAACAGACACTTACTAGAGGTTACTAGAGCCTTGTTGTTTACAGGTGGATGTCCTAAAAGTCTGTGGGGAGAGGCTGTTTTAACAGCCACTTATCTCATAAATAGAATGTCTTCTAAGGTTGTAGGCTTCAAAACACCTGTGCAAGTATTCCTAGAACAATTCCCTACTACTAAGCTCATCCAAAACCTACCTTTGAGAGTGTTTGGATGTGTAGCATTTGCTCATATTCATGATCACAATAGAAACAAACTTGATCCTAGAGCACAAAAATGTGTCTTCATAGGATATGCCCCAACTCAGAAAGGTTTTAAACTATAATCCTAAAACTAGGAAAATTATCATAACCTTAGATGCTACTTTTAATGAAGACGAGATGTTCTATGGCACTGGTCTTCAGGGGGAGAATTGCTATGAAGACCTAGATCTAGATTGGTCTAAAAAGTCTGAATCTGACTCTCAGAGTTTAATCCCTAATATACAAGAAATAACGCAAGTTCCTAGTAACACTGAAATCATGACTGAAACTATATCTGAAAATGGTGATGTTTTAAGCAATCAAATAAAACCATTGAAGGTGTACTCTAGAAAGGAGAAAGAGACTGACAAATTCACTTCTCAACAATCATCTTCTCCAGCCATTGTGCCTCAAACACCAGGTAATTCTGAATTAAATATTGTTTCAGATTTAGAATTCGAACCTAATGATCTAGATATTCCTATTGCTCTAAGAAAAAGTGTTAGAAAATGTACACAGACACCATTATATCCTTTGTCTAACCATGTTTCCTATGATAGACTGTCACCTTCTTTTACAGCTTTTGTATCTCACTTAAACAACCTAGAAATTCCAAAAACTATCCATGATGCTCTAAATGATCCTAAGTGGAAAGAGGCAGTTCGGGAGGAGATGAAAGCACTAATGAAGAATAAGACTTGGGAGATGATTGATCTACCAAAAGGAAAGAAAACAGTGGGTTGTAAATGGGTGTTCACCATCAAATACAACTCTGACGGATCTCTGGAAAGGTACAAAGCAAGGCTAGTAGCAAGGGGATATACTCAAACTTATGGCATTGATTACTTGGAGACATTTGCTCCAGTAGCAAAAATGAACTCCATCAGAGTATTGTTGTCCCTAGCAGCTAATCTGAACTGGCCTCTACAGCAGTTAGATGTGAAAAATGCTTTCCTTAATGGAGAGCTTGAGGAAGAAGTCTACATGGATCCCCTTCCAGGCAATAAAGAAATTGGAGAAACGAAGGTGTGCAAACTGAAGAAGTCCTTATACGGTCTCAAACAATCCCCTAGAGCTTGGTTTGAAAGACTTACTCGGTATATGAAAAAACTGGGCTACATGCAAGGGCAAGCAGATCACACTATGTTCATTAACCACTCACTAAAGGGTAAAATGACTGTTCTTATTGTGTATGTTGATGACATTATTCTTACAAGTGATGATGAGATTGAACAAGGCAGATTGAAGCAGAAATTGGCTGAGGAATTCGAGATTAAAGACCTAGGAAATTTAAAATACTTCCTAGGAATGGAAATTGCAAGATCACAACATGGTATCATGGTGTCACAGAGAAAGTATGTACTAGATCTTCTAAAGGAAACTGGGATGAGTGAATGTAAGCCAGCTGAAACTCCTATTGATCCAAATGTCAAATTTGGTGTCAAGGAAAGAAAAGAAGTTGACTGTGGACAGTTTCAGAGACTGGTGGGAAGACTCATCTATCTTTCTCATACACGACCAGATATTGCATTCCCTGTCAGTATGATCGGTGAGTTCATGCACTCTCCCAAGAATGAACATCTAGAAGCAGCCCACAAAATTTTGAGGTATTTGAAGAATACTCCAGGAAAAGGTTTGCTATTCAAGAAGACAGAGAACAAGGAGATTGCAGCCTACACTGATGCTGACTGGGCAGGATCAGTAATGGACAGGAGATCTACTTCAGGTTATTGTACCTATGTTTGGGGAAATATGGTCACTTGGAGAAGCAAGAAACAATCAGTTGTAGCTAGAAGCAGTGCAGAGGCCGAGTTCAGGTCAATGGCACAAGGAATTTGTGAGACTATCTGGCTTAGAAGGGTCTTAACAGAGTTAGAAGTGCCAATGCAATTACCTATGAAACTCTACTGTGACAACAAAGCTGCAATTAGCATTGCACACAATCCGGTCCAACATGATAGAACTAAACATGTGGAGGTTGACAGACACTTCATCAAAGAAAAGATTGAAGATGGAAGCATTTGTACACCATTTGTCCCAACCAATCTTCAAGTGGCAGACATGTTCACTAAAGGATTATTCAAGCCAAATTTTAATGTTCTTGTAAGCAAGTTAGGCATGACAGATATCTATATGCCAACTTGAGGGAGAGTGTTAGTTAGAACACGTTGTTAAAGTTAGAACATGCTGTTAAAGTTAGAACAGGTTGTTAAAGTTAGAACAGCCTGTTAGCATGCTGTCAACAGCTCAGATTTATTTGTTTATGATCCTAGCTGGTTGCTACTTGTATTATCCTACTTGTATATATTCCCTTGAAATAAATGAAGAAAATAAGTTGTGCGTTCAATCAAATAACAAGTCTGCAGTAGCTAAAACTTACATGTAGTTTTAGACTCATCACATTCTGCAATACGCACCTGCCAATAACCAGACCTCAAATCACCATCACCTGCCAATAACCAGACCTTAAATCACCATCCATGTGCGTATTGCAGAAGGTGATGAGTATAAAACTATATGTGTTACGAGGTATGGCTCATATGAATTTCTTGTTATGTCGTTTGGGCTACAAATGCCCCTACTACCTTTTGCAACCTGATGAATGATGTGCTATATGAGTTTTTGGATGACTTTGTCGTTGTCTACTTAGACGACATTATAGTCAGACCCTTGATGAATATCTGTCACACTTGATCAATGTGTTGTCTCGTTTGAGGGAGTACAAATTATACGTGAAGATGGAGAAGTGTGAGTTTGCTAAACAGAAGATTAAATTTCTAGGGCACTTAGTGAGCAAAATCAAGTGTGAATGGACCCGAACAAGGTGCAAGTCATTGTGGAGTGGCAGGCGCCTAAAGATGTGAAAGAATTGCGGTCTTTCCTCGGGTTGGCAAATTATTACAGAAAATTCATTGTTGGTTACTCAAAGAAAGTTGCTCCTTTGACAGATTTGTTGAAGAAAAATGTTAGGTGGGAGTGGTCAGAAAAATGCGATGATGCATTTGGTATGTTGAAAGAAGCCATTGCCTCAGAACCTATCTTGCGGCTTCCTGATTTTGAGTTGCCCTTTGAAGTTCATACTGATGCATCCGACAAAGCTGTTGGAGGTGTATTGGTTCAAGGTCATCATGTGGCCTTTGAAAGTAGGAAATTGAATGAAGCGGAGCAAAGATATTCAGCTCACGAAAAGGAAATGGTTGTTGTTATTCATTGCTTGCAGATTTGGCGTGTTTACTTGCTTGGAACAAAGTTCTTTGTAAGGACAGACAATGTGACAAATACCTTTTTCAAAACTCAAGAGAAGTTGAGTCCAAAGCAAGCACGTTGGCAAGAGTTTTTAGCAGAATATGACTTCGTGTGGGAGCACAAGCCGGGAAAGCACAACCAAGTTGCGGATGCCTTGAGTAGAAAAGAAGTCTTTGCTGCTGTTCATTCAATTACACGATTTGAGTCAGATTTTCTTGATAAGATTAAGTCAGCTGTTGTGAATGATCCGTTGTATATCAAAACAATGAATCTTGTGAAGGAAGGTACTATGAGGAGGTACTGGATCGATGACGATCTTCTCCATTTCAAAAAGGGAGAATAGTCGTACTACTTGGTGACGAACTGCGTCGTGAGTTGCTGAAAGAGACGCATGATACAATTTGGGCTGGTCATCCAGGCATTGAGAGGATGATGCGTTGCTGTAGCGAGATTATTTCTGGCCAAAGATGGAACAACACGTGGAAGCTTATGTGAAAAGTTGTCTTGTTTGTCAGCTTGATAAAATTGAACGGAAGAAGGAAGCAGGGCTGCTGCAACCTTTGCCAATTCCTGAAGAGACATGGCAATCCGTTTCAATGGATTTTATCAGCGGGTTTCCTAAAGTCAATGGGCTATCTTCAGTTATGGTGGTGGTCGACAGGTTTTTTAAATATGCTATTTTTATTGCTGCTCCAACAGAATATCCCTCTCAAGTTGCTGCAGAATTGTTTTTCAAGAATGTGGTGAAACATTTCGGAATGCCAGAGGATGTTATTAGTGATCGTGATGCAAGGTTCACTGGCAGATTTTGGACTTACTTGTTCAATTTGCTGGCAAAAATTTGAAGGTCTCAACGGCGAACCATCCCCAAACTGATGGCTAAACCGAACGAATCAATCATCTGCTGGAAGAGTACTTGAGGCATTTCGTGACTACAAGTCAACGAAATTGAGCTGATTTATTAAATTGTGCACGGATGTCTTACAACTTGCACAAGTCTTCATCCACGAAGAAGAGTCCATTTGAGATCGTTTTGGGAAAGCAGCCAAGGCTACCAACGAAGATGGTGCAACAAAAGACTGGTCGGAAGTGTCCTGCCGCATATCATTATGGCTTTATAGGCAAATGATGATGGATGAAGTTGCGGATAGTTTGAAAGTGGCTCAAAAACGCATGAAGAAATATGCTTATCAAAACAGGCGACCGTTAAGAGTTCAAAGTGGGCAACAAGGTGTTGCTGAAACTTACTCCTCAAATCTGGAAAAAGATAGACACGAGGGTAAGGCATAGAGCATTGGTTTCAAGAGGTCCATTCAAAGTTATTGAGAAGGTAGGCGAAGTTGCTTATCGTTTGAACCTGCCAAATAGAATGAAGATACATCTCACATTCCATGTGAGTTATTTGCGGCCTTATGTGGAAGATTCTGAAGATCCGGATAGGCACAAAATCAAGAAAGCTCCTCCTAAAGTGCACAATCAGATTGAGAACGAGATTGAGAAAATTCTGGACCACCGAGTACTTGGGATTCACAAGAAGAATAGACGGACAAAATTCTTAATTCAATGGAAAGGCAAATTAGAGGCGGATGCAACGTGGGTAAAAGGTAATTCATTGTGGCAATTCGAAGATCAAATCAAGGACTACTTGAGATCAACCTGGACGAGGGCGTCAAGTTCAATCGGTGCGGGTAGTTTGTTAGCCCCTAACAATGTGACCTGACGAGGTCGGCCGGAATTCATGTCAAGGGCTTGTACATTGCCCTTTGGCATGGGTTTGTAAAGTGATGACAAGCAATGTTCAAGGATGGGTGTGTGTCTAAGTTGGTGTTGGGCTTAGGCAAGTCAGCTAGGCAAGGTGCCTTGAGTGTTGGCAAGGCAGCCTTGGTTCGTGGGCTTCGGCGATGGAAGCAAAGGCATGGCACTTGACAAAGGCATAAGCAGATCAGTGGAACGACTTAATTTATAGCAAGGCATGGCTATGAAATTAAGGGCAGGGCAAGGTCCAAGACAAAGCAAGGCTGGAGGCAAAAACGTGGGCAAATAAGCTGGAAAGCTAGTGTGCAAGACATGTGATGCAAGTGGTGTGCAAGGCATGTGCTTGGAAGTTGAAGACATGTGCTAGGCACATGGACTGTTGACTCTAAAGGCTGAAGACAAAGCAATTTGGTGGGAAGGGTTTGAATTTTAATTCAAACATATCAATTGTGCTTGTTTTTAGTTAAAGTCATGTGCATGGCACATTGTAAAAACTGCCCCAACTGCCCCTTTGTAAAACTGCTATGAGCAGCCCCTTTTTATGTATGTATTTCGTTTGATTTATGGCAAGTAACATAATTGTGAGCCATCCAAACCGAGTCCTTTGTATTCTGCGAGATTAATAAAGGTTGGGTGATTTTATCCGTAATTGTGTGTGTTATTAATGTTGGCTAAAGTCTGAAAATTCCAAGTATCGGACTGTGTGTGCGAAAATTAGGCTAAGTAGCTGTATGATTGCTACTGACATGCAGTGTCAATATTTGCAAAAAATTGGCCCTGTAATATATATATATATATACATATATATATATATATATATATATATATATATATATATATATATATATCTGTAATATATATATAAATATACATATATATATATAGAGAGAGAGAAAGAGAGAAATACTTGAACATGAGCATCGTAATTGGAAGGGTTATTTAAGAGCTCAGTTTGTAGAGCTTGAATTTGTAGATTCTGCTGTGCGTCATCCTCTGAGTCGGAGTCGGAGTCGGAATCCGAATCAGAACTTTTAGTGGATTCAGGGGCGTCGAGCATGCCTTCGTCATCGTTTCCGGTAGGATTTTCGTCGGGAAGTTGAGGTGGATGGGTAGAGGAATCTAGGGTTACTGTTTCCGCCATATTTAAATTTTTACTTCAGCTTCCCCAAGATAGTTCTGCAGAGTGTCAAGCTATGCGACGCCGAAGACCAATGTTGTTAGTGTCGTTTGGACATAAGAATCGTAAAAAAAAAAAATAATAATAATAAATAAATAAATAAATTGAAAAAAAAATAGTTAAGTAAAAATTAGAGTTTGTGTTTGGATATAAATATTAATTTTAGATTATTTTTGAAGTTTTGCGAGTGATTTCAGTAAAAAATTTAAAAAATAGCTCTTTAAATTTTTTAAATTTTTGAAAAATTTAAAATTTATTTTTAAGTGAAATTAAAAAAATTTGGTCAAATACTGATTTCGGAAAAAAGTAAAATTTATTTTATGTCCGGGGCTCTTAGTTTAAGAAAAACAAATTACTATTTCTTAAATATATTTCGAATACTTTTATTAAAAATTTATAATTTCATACTTTTTGGTATATGATTTCAAAAATATGAAAAGACTTATTCACAAACTAATGAATATTGTTCTAATTTACAATAAATTAGATGCTCTAAAGGATGTGAATTTTTAGTTTTATATTTTTTTTTTTGTTAAAAAGAAGTTTTATTCATAATATTGGAGTAGCATTTCAAGTTAGTAATAGGGATATTACAAAGGCGTTTGGACGTAAGAATTGTAAAATTCGAAAAAATTGTGAAATGCTTTTCAAGTGAAAGTAATATTTGAAATTTAGAGTTGTGTTTGGACATAAATTTCAGTTTTTTAATTTTAAAATTTTCAAAATGCATCTTCAAATAAAAATTGAAAATTTTATAAACAAACGCTTATTTCGAAAAAAAAGTAAAATTTTCTTGGAAAAATCTTTCATCAAAATCATATGTCCAAACGGGCACTAAAGTTACTCAGAACATTTAGGTTACCAGTTTTGCTAAATCATTACGAATACTGATATGCTTTTTAGAAACTAATCTATCTTCATCTCTGATGCTACTACTAGTACACAAAGTTCAATTTTTCTTAAATATTTTTGGACGAATACTTTGTTATTACTACTTTATTTATTTTTTAACCTTTATTATATATGTGAAGAATTAAATGTGTTGAATTTATGCTTTTGAATCGTGTACTTTTTTCATGACAGTAAAAATATTAAAATAGCAAAATAAAAATTTCTTTTTTTATCACAAGGAAAAAGATTACCCAATCAAATTAAACAAATAATACCTGAATCTTGAGATATTTTAATAAAGTTAAATTTGCAATTCTCTATTATATGAAACGAGTTAACAATTTTCCAATTAGATTTTCGATCAATTGGTTTATAAGGTACTATGACTGCGTAGCTCTGCTACACTATGAACGCAACTTATTAAGAGTAAGGTCTAATTTTCATGTGTAAGTTTAGAGCATGACGAAGAAAAATTAATAATACAAAGCTAGTTGATGAATAATAGAATTATACGTATAGGTATAATCTATCAAAAAATGGGAAAAATCAAAAATAGCTAGATTTACGAGTGGTCATTCAAAAATAGCTACAGTTTCAAAAGTAATCGAAATATTAGCCACTTTTCATGTAAAGATAAATCTGAACGAAAATATTGTTCAAAACTCGAAAAATACTCCAACATAATATACTAAAGTTTCAGGCTAAGTATACTGGAAATGTTATAATGGAGTTCATAAGAATACTAGAACTTCAGCATAATATATTGGAGTTCCAGTATAATATACCGATCTAGCATAATATGCTGGAAGTTCATACACAGGTGCTCCAATCTCCAGTATATTATGCTGGAACTTTCCGCGTGTTGGAGTTCCAGCATAATATAATGGAAGTTCATATACAAGTGCACCGATCTCCAGTATATTATGATGGATCGGTCCCCGTTACAGTAAAATAGTGACTATTTTTCAATGACTTTGTAAATGCTGGCTATTTCTGAATGCTCAATCCGAAAACTGCCTAGCTCGTCCAATTTTACCATAAAAAATAAGATAGTAGTTTTTTTGGTACATTTTTTTATTATATCAAGGGAAGGAATGAAAAAGGAAAGGAAAATGGTATTATCACTTTTAGCATACACCACAAATTATTTAGATTTGGTAGTCGAAAAAGTGTATAAAAAATATATATATATATATATATATATATATATATATATATATATATATAATGTAAAATATACAAAAATATACACTTTTTCAGCTATTATTTTTAGAGCATCTATACAATGTCATTTTCCCAAAGGAAAAAGTAGAGTACAATGTTGCACTTAATGTAGTTCTGAATCTTAATAACTTAGATCCAATCAACAAGTATATTTATTTTTTAGATTTAAATCTTAGGGGATCTATTTGGAAATTCACCTCGTAATTAGACTTGGTGTTATTACTAGAATAATAATTACTCAACCTAGTAATTAACAATATAGTAATTATGATGACATGTTTGTTTGTCATAACATGATTACATAGTAATTATAAGCGTATTGTTTGATTTCACAAGCGTAATTACACGGTTAGATTAAATTTAAATGAAGTAATTATCAAATATATTATCAATATTCAAGAATGTATATATTCTTGAATATAAATTAATTAGTAATCATATATTTATAACTAATATTATAAAAAAAAGTGATATATATTTTCAAATTAATAATATTTATTTTAATTAATTAGAGAAACTAAAAATATACATCTTGTAAGAACGTCATGGAATGCATTGTTTGATAAACAACAACAACAACAACAACTACCCAGTATGTTCCCACAAAGTGGGGTCTGGGGAGGGTAATACGTACACAGGCCTTACCCCTACCCGAAAGGGTAGAGAGGCTGTTTCCGGCCGACCCTCGGCTCAGAACATAATTCAGAATGTTTGACAAAATAAATCTACAAATTTTAACTAAAAAAGGAACTATATGCAATGTGAAATAACAAGCCAATACTACTAAAACAAGTAAATTAGAACCATAAATATAACACAATTTTAAAATTCAAACAATAAAAAATAGTTTAACATATATCAAATTCCAATATAATAAAAATAAGTTCTAATACAACTTAAGATTAGGAAACACAATAAGTTTATAACATCATTCAACAACGAGATTCTACTTTAATAGCATTACTCATTATATGTCAAGTTTGTTAATAACTCATTATTTCTAATATTAGGGTGTGCAGTTTCAAAAACTAGAATAATAACGTAGTTACGCTAAATAAGAAAAATAAAACAAATAAGAAATAAAATATACGACAATTACATCGAATCACAAGAAGAAAATGTGGAGAAATAAAAGAAAAATAATGTACAAAGAAAAATATATTTAAAATTTTAAAATAAATTAAAAAAAAGTGACAAAAATAAATTAAAATAATGAAACTCAAAAGTTATAAAGAAAATACATCAAAATAAAAAGAACAAAACATGAAGAAATTAAAAAATAACATTGTTCTCAGCGTAATTACCACCAATTCTCACATTTCTTTGAGAATTGAAGGGTGTAATTACACCTCACCAATTACACCAAATTTCATGTTGATTATGTAATTTTTTGGTCAGTCAAACATGTCAAACTATGTAATTACACCCAGTTACACCCAAATCTAATTCCTAGGCGGCTTTCCAAACATGCTCTTAATAATTAAGATCTTAACCATCTATTTTTTTTTAATTTTACAACCACTTAATGGATCCAAATAAATCTTAGTGACTAGGATCTATAACATAGTCTTAATATCATTAATACATATTCAATAGTTTATGCACAAAAATGACATTTCACTATAACTCCTATACTTTCACCACTAACTACTGTCACGATCCATTTTCTCAACAAGCCGTGATAGGCACCCGTTTACTAAACTTGACCGAGCAAATCATCTGCGCTTATCAAATCTATAATAAGTTCAAACTTTATATGCAACAAGCCAATACTTTAACCAAATACTTGCAATTAATTTAAATATCTAAAATAACTCAACTCCCAAATTTTATTCGTAGTAACCACATGAATAGTGTTAAGTTATTATATAAAAAACATCTGAATCTTAACCCATTGACTGTGTCTATGAAACTTCTGCTAATAAACTGACACATTGCTCATGATATGAGACCAGATACGGTTCGATCTATATGATGGCCTAAAGCCAAACCTTAAGAAGAGGCCTAAGATATATTCAATAATTTTTTTATATTTTTATCTAAAATGAGAGTGAGAAAAATGTGAGGAAGAACAACAACAAAAAAAATCATGCAACTCAAATTATTTAATACCCTTGTTATTTGGAAGAATAGATAGATGAGTATGAGGAGAGAAAAAAGAGAATTGATTTCATAAAGATCAAGAATTGAATTAGCTGAAGATTAAAGAAAGAAGAAAAACACTGCAATTTTTTTCCTTTTTAATCACTTGTCGGCTTGACTGCCTCCCAATTAAAACATGAGAACCTAAATGCATGTGATTTATATGAAGAAGAAAAAATAAACGAACAACAATAGTTTTAAGTATAGGATATATGTGATTGAATTACTGCATCTACTAATGATAACACTTTAGTCATACATTTTTTCATATATAGTAGTACTAATTTTGAGGCCTTAAATTATTGGGACCCTAAAGCAAGTGCTTCACTTGCTTTAGGGTTGAGCCGGCACTGCATGAGGCTGCCTGGCTAGTTCTCTAAGTAAACAAAGAAATAATTAAATAAAGATGACTCAAAGGAATACTCCACAAATAAAAGCGGAGATCACCAATAGTATTGGAAGAGAGGGAAGTCCTAACATGTAGCCAGCCCGCCTGCAAAATCGATTTTTATATTGTACCGCAAACAACGTAGGTTCCCAAAAGAGAACGTCATTACCATCCATGGTATACAGTGAGTCTCAACTACAGGGGACGTGTCGCGAACCAAATTCCACTAAGGGTCGTGATGGTGCAAGACACCATTGTCAGGCAAGCCAACACTAAGAAATTAATTAAATTTCCATTTTAGTATTTATTGAAATCACTTCTTTTATACATTAAACAATAAATAATAAAATTCACAAAAATAAAAATCATGTCTTTAACAAACTTAATATTGAGTGATCCTATAATCATCCCAGAACCCGGTGTCACAAGTACATGAGCTATTTTTAGGAAACAATGTAATACAACAACCGTCTGGAATACAAATTGGACTGAAAGAAGTACAGTAATCTGAAAGAGACTCTGCTGGTTGCGGGTCATCTCGAGAAGTGCGGCTCACCCAAGTCTCTGTATCAACCATGTTGCAACATCCACTAGGCCACTAGAGATACATGTGCATGTGCACAAAAATGCACAACAAGTATAGCATGAGTACGAAAATAATGTATACTCAGTAAGTATCTCATCTAATCTCGAAGAGGTAGATATAAGAGGTCGACTTCGACACTTACTAGTGATCTTTTAATAATATGCCAATAATATAGTAATAAATGGTTTTTAAAAACATGGTTGTAACTCAATATAATGAGGCAAGTAACAATTCTTTTATTCATAGGGAAATTTCCAAATTCGTTCTTTTATTATACATTTATTCTCAATCTACGGAGAAACAATATCAACATCAATGAATTTCAAGGCAAGCAATACAAGCATGCACAATAATGCCGAGGTTATACGGTCCAATCCAATAATATTTAAATTGTGCACTACCAGAGGGTCGAATGGCGCGAACCATAGATGCATCTATTACCCTGCTCACGAATCATACATGTGACGCGGTCAAATATTAATAAACACATTAAATAGTCAATCAAGAATTCATCAAGAAAATAATTATTCAATAAAAGGCAATCTATCTTTTAGCAAGAAAAAAAATCAAGAAATGATGACTAGTCTTTTTAGACATTCGATACGTTTTAAGAATTTTTAAATTGACAACGAGATTTCAAATATTGCAAGTAAAGCATGTTTTTGGGTCCTATACTACCCGGACTTAAGTATAATAGTAGGTAATCACGGACTCCCATCGCCTGTGCGTACGTAGCCGCCACAAATAGAATCACATAACCAATTAATTCACCTATGGGGACAATTCCCTCTTACAAGGTTAGAAAGGAGACCCACCTCGCTCCGAAGCCTATATCGCAATTCAACAGCACGCTTAAACCTCCAAATCGGAGCCGAACGATCCAAAAGGGGTAAGAACTAGTCAATACATGCTCAAAGGTTAATAATCATATTTTTAAACTAATTTTCCAACCCTAAATGCAATGTTCTTAAAATTTATCCCCGGGTCGACGTGCCCGAATTTCGAAAATTTTTGAAGAAAGTTGTTACCCATAACAGGATCAAGGGTATATGATTTCTACTTCATTCCATAACCATTTCGTGGTTAAATCTTATTTTTATCCAAAATCTAGATTTTTCATCTAAACTCTTGATTTCACCAATTTTTACATGTTAATCTACCCATAATCTATGTATTAAATTCATGTTTTGTAGAAATTACTTACCTCAAAGTGCTAAAAAATCTTCTTCCAAAAGCTCAAACAATCATCCAAATCCGAGACTCAAAATTCAAAAATGAGTAAAAAATGGATGACTCCAATTTTTAGGCATTTTACCTAGGCAAATTGCACATATGAAATGCGACTTTGCCTGATTTTCAGGCAAAAATAAGTTCCTACTAGCCTTTAGTTAACGGACCATAACGTTCTATACAAATATCAGAATGAAGAACTATTTAACTTTATAGAAACTAGAATCAAAGATCTATAACTTTCATGTTTTGAAAATTTTAATATTCCTTGTAGATTTTGAAATATAAGCTTCCAAAGACGTATCGTTGCGTCAGATATTTCCGGGGAAATCGCAAAACAGCTTTACCAGCCTTAATTCAATCGATCATAACTTTTAGTACATATATTCAAATAATGAATGGTTTATCTTTCTGGAAACTAGAATACAAAGTCCATAACTTTCATGTTTTGCACATTTTTAGATTACTTATGTGAGCACGTGATTTTTGCCTCACACGAATTGCTCCTAAAAAGATTCAAAATAAAAGAGTTTTGCGTTGTTTGCAATATTTGTGATTTCGTGTTATTAGTTTCTTATTATTCGTATCTGTGTGTGCATGCATATTTGATTAAATTAACGAAAAAAATATATTATATATATATATATAATAGTGTTTGGAACTTATTTTTAATTTTGAGTTAACTAGTAAATGGAAAAAACCACAAAATAATAAGGGTATATTTTATTTTTGTTGTCATTATGTGATTTTATTTTTCTTTGTTAAGTATTAATATCCTTATGACTTTGTTTTTAAGGATAAATTAATTAGAATTTTGGTTTTTGTTATAAAAAAGGAAAGAAGAAAAGGCTGAAAATTAAGTTTGGGCCTTTAAATCTGGAGCCCAAACGAGATAGCCAACCCAAGTCTTGCATTAGTCCAGTCCAACCCGTCTCCAGACAAAACGACGTCGTTTCTGTTTTAATGAAGAGATCCAAGCCGTCGATCAGCCTTGATCGGACGGATCACATTTAATCGCCCCATTCTGTTGATCCTGGCCGTTGGATTCTCATCATCCAACGGCCAAGATTAAAGCATTAATTTAATTACCCAGAAAACCCCCCAAACCCCTAACCCGTTCCCATTCCTCAGACCACCCCCATCCCCCTTCGTCTCTCTCTCTCTCAACCTTCACAAACAACAAACCCTAGCGCCGCCGCCTCTCCCTTCGCCT
>JASVEL010010786.1:0-28817 GCA_032618575.1 Nicotiana noctiflora | reverse complement strand
CGCGGTGAAACCGGGTAGGTTGGCCTCTCTGAACCCAACCCATTGCGGTTGGATCGCGACCGCGGTTGGTGGGAAGACCTTTCTGAATCTCCTGCCTCGCGGTGGCAGTCCAAGTAGGTGCGCGATTTTTTTTCAATTTTTTAATTTCCCCGCCTTCTTTTAATACCCTAACCTAAAACTTCCCCCCTCATTGTACAATATATTCAACCGCCGCTCATCATCCCATCTCTCTCTAAAACTTTTCTCTCCTCCCTCTCTCTACAAAAACTCTCCCCAAATCTCCTCTTCTTCATCTCTCACCTTCACCCATCCCCCATCTTTGCTATTCTCATCCTCTTCCATCTACTACAAGTAAGATTTTCTTTTTCTTTTTCTTCTTTTTTTAATTTTTGTTAATTCAATTAGTATAGTATACTTTAATGGTAGTATTTGCTTAAACCCTTCCTAGGCTTTGTGTAATATATGTTAATATGCTCTATTATTTTAGAAACATTGTTGTAGAAGTAATTTTTAGAATTTTGTTGATAATTAACTTGGTCGGGTCTCCATTGTTTTGTATTGTGATTTATTATGGTGGTTTGGAGACCCAAATTAGTTGTTGAATTGATTGGTATGGTTTTGGGCCATGGTTTGGCCAAGTATGTTATAATATATGTTGTTTGCTAATTTGTAGGGGATATAATGCTTAGGCTTGGGTTGGTTGTTGTTGTACAAAATTGGAGAAGGTGTATTTATATGCGCGGTGATGTTGGAATGCTAAAAGGAGTAAGTGTGGGGTGCACTAGGTAGAATTTGTGAAATTGTTGGAAATATATGGTCAAATTAGGGGTTATGGTATGATGGCACTAAAAGAAGTACCTTTATAGTCCACGGATGGTGAAGTCTGAGTAACCATTTGAAGTACTAACGTAATGAAATTTTTTGTATGCTTCTTCTGTACAGAATTATGGCCCCCAAACGATCCAGGCATGCTGCGAGCTCGTCTAGGCGTCCTACCTACGATGAGTCTCGTTTTGAGTGCGAGGAAGCTGAAAATGATTTTCATACCAAGGCTACCAAAGCCTGGCTACAGGAGATCTCCATTGACAGGATGGCTCTTCGGGCTGAAAAGCCCGACATGTACGAGGAAATTAGACGCAGGGAGATGGAATTCCTATTTGATGAACATGCTCTCATCAACAAGACGCTCGTTAGGGAGTTCTACGCAAACGCGACCTACAACATGTCCAGGGAGATCTTCGTAAGGGGTAAGCGTTTTTGGGCTAAAGTGCCCAGTGTTAGGCAGGCTTTGAGACTGCCCGCCTTTACCAGTGACGTGGATTTCTACCACGACAGGCCCGGTGTCACTTGGGACACCATGATAGAGGCCTTATGTGTCGGTGGTCGTCCTTTCTGGATCAATGACCAAATAACTCTTAACTCTAACAGTTTCACACATCTTGCCAAGTGCTGGTTTACGGTTGTCTGTAACCGTTTTCTGCCCTCCAGCAACACCACCGATGTAAACTTCAATCGGGCATTATTGACTTGGTGCTTCGTCACCCCAGCGGGACTTTGATGCTGCCCGCTTGATAAGTGATGAGATAATGTTGAGGGGACCCCTCAAGTCTAATGGATTTTACTTCCCTTCTTTGGTCACCACCATTTGCCTCTCCCACCTGACTTCCGTATTACCTACGGATGGTGAGCTTCCACAAAAAGCTCCGTTCAAGGCTTATATTATTCGGGTGGGTAGAGGCACCGATCCCATTGACATTGATGACGAGGATGACCCTGTTCCGGTTGTCCAGTCCCGGAGGTCCACTAACTCCGCAGGTACTTCTAGGCAAGCTCACTATGGAGCTGGCCTGTCCCGGTCCCAGTCCACAAGACCTATGCTTAGGTCTTTGGAGGAGGAAGTTGCGGATTTACGCACTTCCGTGGACGTCCTGCACACGCACCTGCGGATGTTTTCAAGATTCAAAAGACTCAGTCCACCGCGGTTCCACCGCGACCGCGTCCAAACCGCGGTGGAAGGCGGAATTTTTAAGGACTAAAGTGTAAAACCGAAAGTTGTAAAATCTAAACCCTCTATATATTGTTAGGATTCGCCCAAAGGAGGCAAGTTTTGTACTATTGACTACTTTTGCAAGCAAACTAGTAAGAGTGAACTCTCTCAACATCTTTCTTTCTTTTACATTGAATTCTTCATTATGAAATCAATTATCTATTTTGTTTTCTTGATTATGATTAGCTAAATCTTTATCTAAGGTTTTGATGGAACCTATTGATTGATGAACTTCTGGGTTATGTGTATAAATTATTAGCTAAATTTATATTTGTTCAACTTCGTTCTTGTTGTAGTTAATTGATAGGATCCTCAATTAGCTGTGCCTATTTAGTATGCATAACTTGAAAAAGAGTGCATATTTAGAATATTGTTGAACAACACCACACCTAGATTATTGGAGGAATCTATAATTGTGGGCGTAAAGGTGGGGTAAGGAATAACGAAATCTTGGGTGCAATCTAAAGTGAGCTGTGCAAATTAAAGCTAGCTAGGGTAGCTCGGAATAGTGCAATAGTAAATTATTATAATTGCTCGGGAGAGAATTACGGTAGAAATAGAGTTCATGATTGATAGAAAAATATTGACAATTTGTATGAGCATAAACAGAAGGGATTCCATCAATAAAATCAATACCTTAGTCTTTCTCATTATTCTTTACATCACATTCAATTGTTTTCTTCAAGTCTTTAGTTTCTTGCAAAAAGTAGTTAGTAGAAATCATCCACAAATATATTCAAAAGTTTGGGAAGCTGATTCAGAAGTATTGTTGGGTTTTGAAAGTTGCAATTGATAGGTTAATTCTCTGTGGGATTCGACTCTGGACTTAATAAACCGGATTATATTGACAGCGACCGCATTGTCTTTTATACGACATAGTTGGGCGTGATCAAATTTTGGCGCCGCTGCCGGGGAATTAACGGAATTATCAATTGCCATTGACAGAACTACAAGATTCTTATGTAGTCGGGTTCTTTCTACACACTCCAAATTGAAAATTTTGACGGTTGTTGAATTGGGTGCTCAGGTGAATGCCTAGGAAATCTGCAATGACTGGAGAACTAATTGAAGGACTCTCAGACCCAGAGCAAACATTCTGGGCACGAAACATGGCAAACAGACAACTTCAACAATCTCAACATCCACCGAAACTAGATTTTGACATGGGAGACGTAAACGACCCAAACCAGCAAGCTGGGTTGAACGTACAGGAGGCGCAAGAGGCGCATGAAGGTGCTTTGTTCGACTGGGCACAACCAACTATTGATAATTTGGCAACTGCCATTATTGTGCCAACCATTCAAGCTGAATCATTCCAGATTACTAATAACATGCTACACTTGTTGCAAAACAAGGGACTATTTTCTAGAACTCAGGTTGAAGATCCACAACAGCACCTCCAGAATTTTCTTTCTATATGCAAGACGCAGAGGCAGCCAAATGTGACACCGGAAGCCATCAGCCTATTGCTATTTCCATTCTCAGTTACAGGGGCTGCACAGGTATGGCTCAACTCACTCCCCATTAACTCTATAGCGACATAGGATGAGTTAGTCAAACAATTCTACAATAAGTTTCATCCACCTAACAAGACAGCTCAGCAAATTGATGAGATTGTGAGCTTCAAGCAGAAACCAATGGAGACATTGAATGAGGCTTGGGGCAGATTCAAATGTATGCTAGTTATGTGTCCTCACCATGGGGTTTCCGAACAGATTTTGGGTCAAAGGTTCTACATGGGGCTCTCAGACAGCATGAAGAATATAGTAGATGCCTCAGCAGGTGGGGCTTTTCTGAGCAAGACCTGGAGAGAAAGCTAGAATTTACTTAACAAGATGGCTCAGAACTCCGGATGAACGACCAGGAATGCTCCTATCACTCCAGTGGTACACTCTGTACCTCTGAATCCTTCCAACACTATGGAGGAGAACATGGCTACTTTATTGACACAAATGAGCATCCTGACGAAAAATGTGGAAGAATCTGGGGTCAAGCAGCAGGTTCATATTGTAGATACTGCCAATGGTGGTTTATGCACATCTTGCGTTAGCCAACCCATAGGTAATCCATGGGATGCAGACCGAGAACATCATCATCAGTATGAAGATATGAACTACGTGGCTAATTATGGAGGGCGGCGACATGAAAACCAGAATTGGGGTCAGCAAGCTCCATAGCAGTACATGCCTCCTCAGCCACAATACAATGCAGCAGGTATAAGGCCACCAAACAATATGGCTCCATATCCTATACCTCAGACCTTCAACAATCAGCAGCAGGAGTATCATCCATGTCACGACCCCAAATCCGGTCATGATGGCGCCCAGCACATTGCTAAGCCAGCCTGACCAATCCATATCAACCACGGAGCTAGAAGCTCTCTTTAACCCATTTAAGCAAATTAATTCAGGAAATAACAGCGATATATGTAACGAAAACGGGGAACCAAGTCCCATAATACATCAACTCCCATAGACCAAGGGTCAAGAGTCATGAGCCTCTACTGAACATGAGTGTATAAGGGTTTACAAAATACCAAGTGCGGAAAGAAATGTCAATACAAAATCAAAAGACAGTAGGAAGGAATATCGGGTCCTGCGGACTCTGCAGCTACCTCGAATATCCACAAACGTCGCCTCGCACAGCTACTGGATCACTGCTGAGAGGTACCTGGATCTGCACACAAGGTGCAGGGAGTAAAATGAGTACCGCCAGACTCAGTGGTAATAAACAAGGGTAAGACAGCGCAGATAAGAAATCCGCAATAAAGCACTATGTAAAGCTATAATCAGCTACCCTGTCATAGAATCAATATTCACTGTACATGTACCAACAAATACCAATAAATAGCATAACAGCTAGCGGATGTAGCTAAATGCAATGCAATGCATGATATGACCGCTACGGCGTGTAGCCCGACTCCAATTTTGGGTACCCGTGCTCACCGTGGGGGTTCAGACTCCGGAGGGGCTCCTACAGCCCAAGCACATCTCATAGAGATATTCCTGCGGCGTGCAGTCCGATCCAACATATACCTCGCTGCGGCGTGCAGCCCGATCCACTACTAGTCAGCTAATATGCAGAGACAGCCTCGCAGGCTCAAAAGTAGTTTTTGAAAACTCTTTTATCATTTTTCAGTTGGAAAACAGTAATATCAAGTTCCATAGATTGGAATTTGCATAATAACAAAAATAGCTGCGGACTAGTAGTAAACTAGCATGTCTATATGATAAGACAATGATAACGATCCTCGCGGGATCCAATAACTGGCTCACGGCCCACATGTATACTCAACCGCCCAAGAAGGGGGTTCCTCGGCTCAAGAGTGGCCATTATCACAATATATATATACATATATGCAACCATCCGAGAAGGAGGTTCGATGGCTCTAGAATAGCCAATAATACAATATCAACAGGTTGGACTAATATGTAGTCTCCGGTTCATGATCGACCCCGCACTCTCAAGAGTGTGCGTGTCTCGCCGCTATACAGCGTCACAAAGTGGTATACCGGGGTTCCGAACCCGCTGGTCATCACCCACATCTATTACTCACCTCAATACAGCACGACGACTATTCCGCAATGCCCTTGCCACGAGAATCAAGCTCCGTACGCGTAGAATCTGATCAAATACAGTAGAAACACAAC
Organism: Nicotiana noctiflora; assembly: GCA_032618575.1. Taxonomy (NCBI): domain Eukaryota; kingdom Viridiplantae; phylum Streptophyta; class Magnoliopsida; order Solanales; family Solanaceae; genus Nicotiana; species Nicotiana noctiflora. Next base: position 23,120 of record JASVEL010010786.1, on the reverse strand, counting down.
AAATTAGGCCAATGGGACGACACCCAATCAATACAACTCAATTTACATCAAAATTCCCAAAGTTGTCAAAACCCGAGCCCCGGGCCCACATTCCGAAAATTTACGAAATTCACATTTCTGGAACCCTCGTCTCGCCACGAGTCCATACATATAAAATTTACCAAAATCGGACTCCGTTTGCCCACTCAAATCGGTGTTTTTCTTCAATTTAGGCTTAGGGCTCAAACCCACATTTAATCTTCCATTTACAGAAATTTAACCAAGGATTTCATGTTAAAATGATGTAATTAAGCCACAAAACTTACCTCCGACGAATCTCCGATGAAATCCCAGCAATCTCCCGTGATTTCTTCTCTCTAGGGCTCAAAATTATGTTTTGGGGTGTGAAACCCGTGAGCCCTCTGTTCTGTGATATAAATTCACTGCCAGAGCAATTTGCTCTACGCGTTCGCGTGAGCTCTCACGCGTTCGCGATGCTCGGCCTCCAGTTACCCTTCGCGAACGCGACGCCAACCACGCGTTCGCGATGCTCAAACTCCCAGCCGCCTAAATTCCTTCTACGCGTTCGCGACTCCCAGTCACGCGAACGCGATGATTCCCTCCATCTGGCCTACGCGAACGCGACCCCAGGAACGCGATCGCGAAGCACAAGGCTCCTGGCCTACGCGAACGCGACGCACCTGATCGCGAACGCGATGCATTGATCAGCCTGGCCTTCGCGAACGCGGCCCATTCCACGCGAACGCGAAGGCTAAAATGCCCGGGCAGTAACCTGCAATTTACAGCAGACTTCCAAGTTCCAAAAATGCCCGATTGATGGTCCGAAATCATCCCGAGGCCCCCGGGACCCCAACAAACACCACCAACATACTCCAAAACACGATACGAACTTGTTCCAATCATAAAAACACCATCCTAAACATCAAAATCACCAATTACACACGGATTCAAGCCTAAGTTTCTTCAAAACTTCCGAATTACACATTCCATCAAAAACCCGACCAAACGACATCCGAATGACCTGAAATTTTGCAGGCACATCCAAAATCACCTAACGAAGCTACTGCAACTGTCGGAATTCCATTCCGACTCCCGGATCAAAATCTCACCTACCGTTCGGATTTCGTCAAAATTCAACCTTAGCCAATTCAAGCCTATTTCTACACCGGTCTCCAAATTCAATTCCGATCGCTCCCCTAAGTCACAAATCACCTCCCGGAACTATCCGAATCATCAGAATCCGATTCCGAGCCCTCTAACCAAATAGTCAACTCCGGGTTGACTTTCCTTATTCGAGTTTCCTTCACAAAGGCTATATGCCTCATTTTCAATCCAATTCACTCCTAACTCACCCGATAGACTTTAATATTGATAATAAAGCATAAAACATACAATTTCAACATAACGGGGTGGTAATTCCCGTAACGACGGGCCGGGTCGTTACATTCTCCCCAACTTAAACAAACGCTCGTCCTCGAGCGTACCGGAGTGGTACTAGAAGCAACTCAATAGCTGAATGACCTTACCCCAGCATATATTCGGGCGATCATACGTCACCCTATCTCACGCAAGTCCGAAAACACCATACAGCTGAAATCTCACAGACCATCTTAACCATAAACCACATTGCACTTTCTGAAATCATATACCAATTGCTAATCCCATTCATGTACTCAGGATACACTAGAATCCACTGCAATAAGCCATACTCACCACTCCGGGTGAGATCATATGATGTGTCAAACAACCCAATCACTCGAGACGATAGTCTCTAATCACAACAATTGGCCACAATCACCAAATACTAGCTGAAAACCTCTTTCATTAGATAGAGTATTATTCCAACACCTCCATATCATGCCCACGGCAACCAGACACGCGATATATCGAACCCATCTCTCAGGTCAACCATTCATGAATCCATTTCACTTTTAACTGATACCACAACAGATTTCGGACCCAAATCTCGGTATTACCTTTCTAACCAACTAAAATCACATATACTCACATTCATTATTGGCTCCAACGACCATTTCGATTATAACACATCGCACTGGTGATAAGTCATCTCAAGCACCGGCCTAAGCCGCAACGAGCACAACATAGGCTCCAATAGAAACGTCCGCACACACTCGAATCATGACAGCTCAAATCATGACAACTGTCTCCAGCAAATAGAGCTGCAATTTAATCCCTCTGTGCCATCATAATATAGAACTGAGATCGCGTCTCGTATTATAGAAATAAAGTACCTGAATCCTCCTCGAGAGGTCATAACATCACGTGGCCTTGCCACGATTCGTGATTCTATCCCCACGTTATTACTCATGAAGCACCTCAAGCCACTAAGCTCAAAACGGTTAGCCACGCACAGATCTAGGTCTTGGACCCAAGCAATCAACCTCACCCACGGTGAAACAATTAACATATGCTATCAAATCCTGAAAGGACACAACCGATGTGCCATTCGCCGAGCGATACTCAATACGGACTTTTCCTCAAAAGCCAGGAGGTATTATTTACCAGGTAACATATAACTAACTCTATTTTTTTTTTTTTTTTTTTTTTTTTATTTTTACAATATTCTGTTGCGGCGTGCAACCCGCTCCAATGACATACCCGTGGCGGCGTGCCACCCGATCTAGATACCATACCTGTGGCGGCGTGCCACCCGATCCAAGTAACCCTCGTCAAATGAATACGCGTCGAGTCAAGTTGCTCATCATAATAAACATATATAGCCTCAAGTTTGGCCATAAGAACCGCATCCGACAAAGTTACTCAATACCAGAACCAAATCAACGATAGAAACCTCTGCACTGATATCCGCCACGAAGGCCCAACCGAACAAGCAATACCCACCAGCCGTCTGCTGGTCCTGAGGTACAACTACCCCGCTGGAGCATACTCTGATGCACTCTGCTACACAATTTGTGCCATACCATCATAGTCTATATCACATTAGTCTAGATAACCTGGCCCAATGATGACCAGCCAGCAATCAAGTATCATAATCCAAATTCGTCATCTCAAGCCGAGAGAAAAAGCCACTAGAGCTTCTAATTTTCGATAATCACAAAACAGTGTCGATACACATGATATTCAACCGCCGCATAGGCGGACTAACGAGAACTTCAAGTCTCCAACACATATATAACACATGAATCACTATGCCTGATTCCGTACTTCACCATACAAATACATAACGCACATCAAGCGTCCATTCATACCACGAAAGCCATTCGAAAATTTCACTATGCCATCAACGACTCAATTATTACAGGCGATCCAACAAGAGAATACCACCATACCACTGGATATTATCAGTTTACATTACTTTGTCCTTTTGGACCATATACCCTGCCAAATTACTAGAATAGCAGTACCATTTTCTTTAGTCACCAGAAAGGTCGATTCTTTAAATCACCTGCAGCCGCCCGCGCTGCTAAATAATTTTATTGACTTTCCATATAGTATGAACTGATCTCAAAACCTAGAATATACCATTATCAACTTTCCATAACACATCGTGTATACCATATCACACTAAGACAACATCAAAATTCATATCCCTTTCCTCCGCCTCAGCATTGGCGCACTCAACTAGTCAAGGACTTTCGTGATCCCATATAGAAGAAACTCATTACACATTCCACGCTTCGCATATCGATAGGAATATACTCATCTCGGGTTACACGACTGCCAACACTCAAAAGCTTTATTTCACAATATCTGCAAGACTCCTTACTTCAACCACATACCAAGAATTAGTCGTATTCTTTATCATACCGCTTCGGTTTATTAACAAGTTGTTCCATTTACCCAGTTTCCTTTCTGATTCATCTTTGATTTAATATTAGCCACTACCGTAGCACCATAACACATGAACTCATTCCACACGAGACTCGTACATAAGACCACACGGTCTGAGACATATAGGCCACTGAATACTCTCTAATATTTCCAGAAGGATCACATCCTACAATACTTTATTTTGAAGAACCTCTTGCGATTTGAATTCGTTATCATTACCTTCCAATACGGATTACATAGAATCCCTTCATTCACATAATATAACACAAGTACCGATCTCTTCTAACGAAACCACCATCTTTAGCCACATGTACAATTTTGAGACACCCGGCTGTTACAAGTAAAATCTTGAACACCGTAAACAATTCTCGGGCGTCAGTCATCCTTATTCACCTGTAATTCAACTGTCTTATTGAACAGAACCACTCGTGCCTTATTAGAACTCTGACATTGCAGATCATGATTACATACGGATACTATTAGCTATCACTCTTTTCTATACACCAAGCATTCCTTACCAACCTCAGTTCAAAATACCCTAGTATTTCTTCACATCTACGAAGAACCATAACCTTTATCAGAATTTTCCCAACATACTTAGAGACAGAATCAACATAGCACACAATAGTGCAATCGGTTAATCAATAGCAACCTCCCCAACTTAGCTCGAAGCCATTCATCAAAGCACTTTCAACCACTCATATCAGTATTACTCAAGTGATGCCGAAATGTTAGTATGATATTAAACTCAAGTCATTTACAAGCTTCGACGGAGATTCGAATCATCAGAAATATTAACTCTTTTGCAATTCTTGCATTCATTCACACACAACAGTTACGCCCCTCTTTAGGTGACAAAATCTTTTCTAAGTCCCGAATTTTCCAAAAATTTCGGCAGAGTTTCCTTTGTAAATTGGCCTATCCACCCGCCAGAGAATCACCAAACCATCCTAGCTATACTTCCACAACTCAACAAGATATCACAATGTATTTCAACAACATTAAATATCAATACTACACGAATTATATCATCACAATTTATACTTGAACCTGCGATGTATCTGCTCGAATCATGACACATATCAATACCTTTCAATTACACATGAGAATCAACCCACCTACCTCGCCTCAATTTAGAATTTCAGCACAATACCTTCCACCAGGATACACATAGCATAATCATTTTAGTCTTCCTGAGTTTAAACTTGTTCCACTTCCAATAAGGCATTTTACCTTCCAATTACGAGATATGATAAATATTCACCACGCCCATAGCTCGGGGCTACACAACGGTTTAGATAAGAGTCGAACAATTAACAACTCATCCATTAGTAAACCTTCCATAATACTCTACAGATCGGCACAAGGCCCCAAACATGGCTACTAGCCCAAGTACATAGATATAAGCCCAGTCTTAGTCACTTTACACAGTAATTTATCAATTGGGAAGGATCAAGTCCAAATCCCCAGTCACAATACCACCACGCTCGTCACATGACGCGTATTCCATCTCAGCACATCACTTTATAGTGCAAATACGGGGTTTCAAACCCTCAATACATTATCTATTGCCACCACTCACAAAATCAGCACCTCAATGCTCAAGTCATAAACAAGGTCCAGCCTCAAGTCATCCCGACCGGCCCAACATGAACTCACAGAGATTATATCTCGCCCCTCACTCGGGGAAATCACAAGCCATAAGGCAATTATATTGCTGAGTGCTCGATGCGTGCACAGACGTGCGGGAGGAATTTCAAAAAGTGTATCTCAAGCTGAATCAAGTACGCACGATAATAATTCCAGGAAGTATGAAGTGTTTCCTAAAGATTCGCAGCCTCCCGAGGATAAGTACAGGGCGTCCCCGTACCGATCCACAAGACTCTACTAACCGGCTCAAGACTCACGAGGCCTAGTAAACCTAGGCTCTGATACCAACTTGTCACGACCCCAAATCCGGTCGTGATGGCGCCCAGCACATTGCTAAGCCAGCCGACCAATCCATATCAACCACGGAGCTAGAAGCTCTCTTTAACCCATTTAAGCAAATTAATTCACGAAATAACAGCAATACATGTAACGAAAACGGGGAACCAAGTCCCATAATACATCAACTCCCATAGACCAAGGGTCAAGAGTCATGAGCCTCTACTGAACATGAGTGTATAAAGGTTTACAAAATACCAAGTGCGGAAAGAAATGTCAATACAAAATCCAAAGACAGTAAGAAGGAATATCGGGTCCTGCGGACTCTGCACCTACCTCGAATATCCACAAACGTCGCCTCGCACAGCTACTGGATCACTGCTGAGAGGTACCTGGATCTGCACACAAGGTGCAGGGAGTAAAATGAGTACTGCCAGACTCAGTGGTAATAAACAAGGGTAAGACAGCGCAGATAAGAAATCCGCAATAAAGCACTATGTAAAGCTATAATCGAATACCCTGTCACAGAATCAATATCAACTGTACTTGTACCAATAAGTACCAGCAAAATAGTATAACAGCTAGCAGATGTAGCTAAATGCAATGCAATGCATGATATGACCGCTACGGCGTGTAGCCCGACTCCAATTTTGGGTACCCGTGCTCACCGTGGGGGTTCAGACTCGGAGGGGCTCCTACAGCCCAAGCACATCTCATAGAGATATCCCGCGGCGCGCAGTCCGATCCAACATATACCTCGCTGCGGCGTGCAGCCCGATCCACTACTAGTCGGCTAATATGCAGATACAACCTCGCAGGCTCAAAAGTAGTTTTTGAAAACTCTTTTATCATTTTTCGATTGGAAAACAAGTAATATCAAGTTCCGGAGATTGGAATTTGCATAATAACAAAAATAGTCGCGGACTAGTAGTAAACTAGCATGTCTATATGATAAGACAATGATAACGATCCTCGCGGGATCCAATAACCGGCTCACGGCCCACATGTATACTCAACCGCCCAAGAAGGGGTTCCTCGGCTCAAGAGTGGCCATTATCACAATATATATATACATATATGCAACCATCCGAGAAGGAGGTTCGATGGCTCTAGAATAGCCAATAATACAGAGTATCAACAGGTTGGACTAATATGTAGTCTCCAGTTCATGATCGACCCCGCACTCTCGAGAGTGTGCGTGTCTCGCCGCTATACAGCGTCACAAAGTGGTATACCGGGGTTTCGAACCCGCTGGTCATCACCCACATCTATTACTCACCTCAATACAACACGACGACTATTCCGCAATGCCCTTGCCACGAGAATCAAGCTCCGTACGCGTAGAATCTGATCAAATACAGTAGAAACACAACAAATTAGGCCAATGGGACGACACCCAATCAATACAACTCAATTTACATCAAAATTCCCAAAGTTGTCAAAACCCGAGCCCCGGGCCCACATTCCGAAAATTTACGAAATTCACATTTCTGGAACCCTCGTCTCGCCACGAGTCCATACATATAAAATTTACCAAAATCGGACTCCGTTTGCCCACTCAAATCGGTGTTTTTCTTCAATTTAGGCTTAGGGCTCAAACCCACATTTAATCTTCCATTTACAGAAATTTAACCAAGGATTTCATGTTAAAATGATGTAATTAAGCCACAAAACTTACCTCCGACGAATCTCCGATGAAATCCCAGCAATCTCCCGTGATTTCTTCTCTCTAGGGCTCAAAATTATGTTTTGGGGTGTGAAACCCGTGAGCCCTCTGTTCTGTGATATAAATTCACTGCCGGAGCAATTTGCTCTACGCGTTCGCGTGAGCTCTCACGCGTTCGCGATGCTCGGCCTCCAGTTACCCTTCGCGAACGCGACGCCAACCACGCGTTCGCGATGCTCAAACTCCCAGCCGCCTAAATTCCTTCTACGCGTTCGCGACTCCCAGTCACGCGAACGCGATGATTCCCTCCATCCGGCCTACGCGAACGCGACCCCCCAGGAACGCGATCGCGAAGCACAAGGCTCCTGGCCTACGCGAACGCGACGCACCTGATCGCGAACGCGATGCATTGATCAGCCTGGCCTTCGCGAACGCGGCCCATTCCACGCGAACGCGAAGGCTAAAATGCCCGGGCAGTAACCTGCAATTTACAGCAGACTTCCAAGTTCCAAAAATGCCCGATTGATGGTCCGAAATCATCCCGAGGCCCCCGGGACCCCAACAAACACCACCAACATACTCCAAAACACGATACGAACTTGTTCCAATCATAAAAACACCATCCTAAACATCAAAATCACCAATTACACACGGATTCAAGCCTAAGTTTCTTCAAAACTTCCGAATTACACATTCCATCAAAAACCCGACCAAACGACATCCGAATGACCTGAAATTTTGCAGGCACATCCAAAATCACCTAACGAAGCTACTGCAACTGTCGGAATTCCATTCCGACTCCCGGATCAAAATCTCACCTACCGTTCGGATTTCGTCAAAATTCAACCTTAGCCAATTCAAGCCTATTTCTACACCGGGTCTCCAAATTCAATTCCGATCGCTCCCCTAAGTCACAAATCACCTTCCGGAACTAACCGAATCATCAGAATCCGATTCCGAGCCCTCTAACCAAATAGTCAACTCCGGGTTGACTTTCCTTATTCGAGTTTCCTTCACAAAGGCTATATGCCTCATTTTCAATCCAATTCACTCCTAACTCACCCGATAGACTTTAATATTGATAATAAAGCATAAAACATACAATTTCAACATAACGGGGTGGTAATTCCCGTAACGACGGGCCGGGTCGTTACAATCCACCTCCACCACAACATGGGGGTAGACATGATGATGGGTTCGCAAGGTTGGAAGCTATGATGCAGCAGGTAATTGGATCACATGCCAAAACCAATGAGAGGATAGATGCACATGACGCAACTATCAAGAATATAGAGGTGCAGGTGGGCCAGATTGTTATGACACTTAACAACCGTCCTCAAGGGACATTGCTTGCAGACACACAAATAAACCCAAAATATCAAATATGCAGAGAGTTGAAGCAATTGAAGATTCATACTAGGGAATTCAGAGACAATACTCATCAGTGGAGGTAAAAAGCAAACAATTGGAGGAAGAGTTGAGTGGTATACAATAGAATATAAATGTTGATCATTTAAATCCAAGTCTCGTTGAACAAGAAAAGAAAATGCTGATGCTAATTGAAAAATCGGATGCAGTGTATGAGAAGATTTTAAGACAGAAGTCAAGGGCTATATGGATCAAACATAGAGACTCAAACACCAAATATTTCCATGCACACTTGAAGGATAGGCAAGCAAGGAATAAAGTCACTTCTATTTTTATAGAACATAATGTGAGGGTGACTGATCCAAAGCAGATGATGTTAGGTGAAGCTGCCCCAGTAATGACTGTAATTGATGTTACTATAGCTAGAGATGGACCATGTTTATCACTAGAACAACAACAAGAAATGATGTTATATCAAAAGAGGAGATAAAGGTGGTTCAATAATTACCAAGCGACAAAGCTCCAAGAATAGATGAATATCCAGCAGAGTTCTTTAAAGAAAACTGGTAAGTAATTGGTGAAGATTTCATCAATGCAGTAATGGAATTATTTGATACGGGGAAGCTGCTTAAAAAAATAAATTGTCCTACTATCACACTCATTCCTAAGGTGGTAAATCCTAACTTTGTAGAGGAGTTCAGACCTATTGCATGTTTCTCGATCATGTACAAGATCATTGCTAAGCTGCTTACTAACACACTAATGTTGGTAGTAGATTATTTGGTGGGACCTTCACAGTCCGCTTTCATAGAAGGAAAAAACATTTTGGACAATGTACTACTGGTCCGTGAACTGATCAAAGGATACAACACGAAAACAATCTCCAAGATTTATAGTAAAAATGGATATAAAAAAGGCATACGACTTTATTGACTGAAACATCTTAAGGACTCTAATGCTGGAATTAGGTATCCCATATAAAATGGGCAACCTTATTATGGAGCGTGTAAGTACATCTCTTATTTACTTCTGATTAATGGAGGTTTGACAACAAAGTTACAGGCGAAGAAGGGGCTAAGACAAGGTGATCCAATGTCACCTTATCTATTTGGTTTGGGGATGGAGTACTTGAACTTGGCCCTGAAGAAACGGAATTTAAATCCAGATTTCAATTATCATCCCAAGTGTGCAAAACTGGGAGTAATTATTATCTGTTTTGCTGATGATTTACTAATGGGCTTCCAACAAAAAATCCTTGTTTTATCTATACCTCCATAACCGATGGATTTATGTGCTTTATATTTTCAAATTATTTTCAACTTTGTATTTTATCTGCTTACTATACATGTCTCATTACAACTGTTTTGCAAATATGGCTACACAAGTTCATGATATCAGACAAATTTCAAGCAACTCGATGCGATGGAATATCAAAGTTAGAGTCGTTCGAATGTGGATAATTCCGGATCGATTTAAGCCTGGAATACCATATTCATTAGAATTGGTTTTACACAATTCAAAGGTAATATATTCGACTTTTACTTAGTTTTAATGTTTTGCTTCTCTGCAGTATTTTTATTTTTATTTCAAAAAGTATGATTAACAATTCATGTCATAAGAAAAGTATATATTGAATAACACGCTTCAAAGAGTTGAATGAATTGCAATAAAATTTCAAATTATGAAATATCTTATAATTGTAAAAGGGCAATTTTGAACTTAAAGAGAGAGTATGTTGCATACCACATTTACGTGGTCTGCCATATTACCACTACTCTATGAAGATGAGTTGTAGTGAAATTGATTAATAGTAGAGTAATCGAAGTTTCTAGAGAAATTCTAGGTACCCGAATATGAGTTCTAAAATAATATTCTGTTGATCGGCTTAACCTATATAGGCCTAATCCTGTTAGTCCTCTTTTGGTGCCAAATATATTATATACATACATCACCTATGATATTTTTAATAATTCTGCTAAAATGACATTTTAGTTTGGTTTGAAAATAACAGGACCTCAAAATGTTGCCCTTTTAAAAAATATCAATTACCAATGTTTAATTGGTCAGTTACATGTTGAGGAAAGCTTTATGCAGTGTGTCCTTATTATATAGCATTTAAAATTCACCTACTTTTGATTTTTTTTAGTTAATAACATCCACTATGTTAGAAATAAATATCTGGCAAATAGTAAATTTGGTTGACCTTTCTTAGATTATTAGATGAACTTACAGAAACTAGGCGTATATATGAAATAGCTTATATATGAGTTGTACAAGTATTTCTCTGGCTATCTCTTAATGTTTTATTCACAATTGTGCACTAATAAGGAATCTGTTTAGGTACGTATGCATGCACAACAAGGTACTGTAAAATATATTTGTACTTTCGATGAACTAACACCGTTTAAAATTACAATGGCAAATTAATTTCAATATTTACCCTATTTGTTTTGCTTGATGTTATCTGAAATGAAAATAGTTTTGCATGTGTACTATATCTATGTTTTGCTTCTTTCTTATGATACGATTCAATTGTGTTAAATATAATGTTGACCTTTAAAATGGAACAATCAAATTCCTTCACTATGTTTCTTCCTGTCATGCTGCTGATGCCTCATAAAATTCATATCTGCTTCATAATTGGTTCTGCATTCACTATTGGCTCATTCTTTGCTGACAAATGTCCGAAGAACCAACTCACGCGCATGACATGAAAAGAATTTTTGTCATCCTCACTTATTGTTTGGCCTTCTTTTATGTCTAAGAAATATTTAACAACAAAATCTATTCATTTGTGATAATTTTTTTTTTTTTGCAATGTCCTTATTCCTCCTTCCTTCGCGTTGTTGGTAATCTGTGTTCAAAATCAGAAAATCAGATAAATAAACAAACGTTAGTTCAATAAACAAAACGTGAAATAATAATTCCGAGCCCACAAGTTGCTTGTGTGTCCTTAAGGAATTTAATCCCCTCACTGTTGCCCAAGGTTTTGGATTAATTCCTCCCAGGATAGAACGGAATAACTATTCTGCAACACCGGCAATCGAAACTACAGAATTTCAGCGAACTCAACAGACGGAGCAAATCACACTTGACACTTATGTTTATTTGAAAATAATGCAACAATATAAAAAGAGGGGAGAAATTTTCAGATTTTTCCATCTGATTTTTATATCTAAAAAATGAGGCCAAGCCTCTAAATTTATAGACAAAAGGAGGGTGAGATGAAGAGGTGTAATCCAAAAGGTGCCTCTTCCATTTCCCATTCACACCCTTTAAAAATGCAACAATCCCCCACATGAATGGGGAATGGGCATATGCATGAAAATACTGTGTGATTCGCAAGTAGGATTAATCGCATCTGTATAAGTAAGTTTCCCTTTGAACTTTTCGTAGTGAACTTATGTCGGATATACTCGGTCAATCGGTAGAATTGATATCTTTGAACCGTCGAGCTTTGGTGTATACCTAGACAACCATAAGTCACACAATCAACCCTTAACCGTCTTTGGTTCTCATTGTTGTGTTCGTTTCAGCCATGAACACCACCTGGTTCATAAGTGCATAGAGAATTGGCCTTACATGAATTCTCCTTGAAGCGGCTTACACTTCACACTTACATAGGTGATTCCTAAACGTGTTATCCCGTAGATACACTATTTGATATACCCTGTATCAAACTTAGAAACCATTAAAAATGTCTTAACATTTTATCCTTGTTACTGAACATTGTCTTCATCACGAGAATGAACTAAAATATTATATTTGACAATGTTGAACCGGTTGCATAACTTTGTTTGCTCCTTGAACCTAGATCTCGGACCTCCAAATTTTAGGTAAAGTTACCGCCATGATGACTTGTCCTCGGCCATAGTCCCATTCCCTTAGATGATTTCTCAACTCCCTCTCTAGTTAGGCCTTTTGTAAGCGGATCCGCCAAATTATCCTTTGATTTTACATAATCAATTGTGATAATTAGAAAGTAGTTGTCTAACGGTGCTATGTCTGCGTCTTATATGACGAGACTTTCCGTTATACATAACACTCCCAGCCCTTCCTATTGTCGCTTGATTATCACAATCTATACATATAGGTGCCAAAATCGGGCAAAAATAGAATATCATTCAAGAAATTGAGGAGCCATTAAGCTTTTTCACCAGCCTTGTCTAAGGCTATAAGCTGAGCCTCCACTGCAGAGCGGTCAATGCACATTTGTTTGGACAATTTCTAAGATATCGCTCATCAATCGACTGCTTAGAATCGATTGAACCGGTGATTTAATTTGCTTCACTATACCCCCCTATTATCGTGGGATACTTATTGTAGTGCAAAACATAATTTGGAGTATATTTCAAATACTTCAAAACTCATTTCATTGTCATAAACATTCAATGCAAACTTCCTTATGTTGTAGACTAATACGTCTCGACTTTCGATTGCATATCACATTATTGACTACACTTAATGTAGTATATTATAACGCCAGCTGGAATGATTGGAATCAGTTGTGACCATAACATTTTAATATAGAACATCTTTCGCAATCACTCAGCCATTTCCAAGCATTTGTATGCTAATTATTCATACGTCTATATGATATGCAAATTATAGCACCTTTATTTATGAAACAAATCCAACTTGCAATGGATTTTGGTCATGTTCATCGGTTGGTTCACCTCATTATAGACCAACGTATTAATATATTCGTTCATGAATGGTCATGTCTATACAAAAATGTATAGACGTATCTTTCTATGAAAAGTCACAACCTTCAAAGTGACATCATTTCATAAAAGAACTAAACCATATAAATTCGCATTGACCTTTCGAGAAAAGCACGTGACCAACTTCTGAATTAGTAGTCTATCAACTAGTCTTCATTAAGACTAAGCAAATTATGAATTTACCAACTACTATATCAATGGGTTTCAAAAATTATATCATTTAGACATTACGTCTAACATTTGCTTTTGTCATGCATAAGATAAAAGCCCCCACATTTTAAATATTTCATCAACATATAATCAAAATGACGACTATATGACTTGAAGTATTCTTAATGTAAACACTTTTATTTACACTCATTAATTTTTGAAACTATATGACAATATTATTTGGTCAAATCTCGCATGTCATTGTTGGGTGACTTAACAAGTCGACACACCGTCGTTTCTTTTTCGGGAACCATGAACCCTTAAGGTTGTTCCATGTAAATTTCTTCCTCCAAATCTCCATTTAAGAAGATTTTATTTAATTTTATCTGATGGATTTCAAGGCCATACACCGCGGCTAACGCTATTAACACCTGAGTAGATGTAATCATCGTTACCGGTGACTATGTATCAAAATAAACAAGACCTTCTCGTTGTCTAAACTCTTTTGACAACTAATCTTGCCTTATATTTGTCAATAGCACCATCAACTTTCATTTTACTTTTTGAAAATCCACTTAGAATCCAAAGGTTTATTTTCTGGAGGAAGATCAACCATTTTCCCAAGTATGATTACTTAATATGGATTCTATCTTACTATTGACAGCCTCTTTTAATATTGTGCTTCTGAGCAAGACATTGCTTCTTTAAATGTTTGAAGCTCACTTTCCAACAAGAATGTCAGAAAATCTATTCCAAAGGAAGTAGTTATCCTTTGACATTTTACTACATCTTAGATTCACCTCAATCGGTGTACTTTCTTTTGCGTCTTCCCGTGTTCGCTTAGATTTTTCACTAGACGGCTCACATTCCTTTTATACAGATAACTATTCTCAAAGAATTTAGCATTATCTGATTCAATTACTGTAGTAATATGAATGTCGGGATTTTCTTATTTATGAATTAGAAAACGATATGCCTTACTATTTGTTGCATATCTTATGAAAACGAATCAACAATTTTCGATCCGATTTTTATCCTTTTGGGTTTAAGAACTTGCACTTTACCCAAATATCCCCCACACTTGAAAATATTTCAAGTTGGGTTTTTTTCCTTTTATTCATTTTTCGTATGAAAGGATTCTGTAAGAATAGCTTCTCCCACAAGATTTGGGTAAACCAGAACTTACAACAAGGTATTTTATCATCTCATTTAACGTTCTACTCACTCTTTCCGCAATTCTATTAGATTGCGCTAATGAAGGGGCAGTCGTTTGGTGAATAATACCATATTCCAAACATATTTCATCAAAAAGGAGATTCATATTCGACGCCCCTATTACATTGTTGAGCCCGCCACAAGAACTGTTGTTTGTACCATAACATAGTCAGACTAAATAGTAAAGTTTTTAATCTTCAAACCAATCTGACAAAATCAGAATTAATAAACGGTGAAGTTTTTAATCTTCTAACCGAGTACTACCTGATACCAGATATATTAAATGATGAAGTTTTTAATCTTCAAACCATGTAATATGTGACATAACAAATTTAATAAACGATGAAGTTTTTAATCTTCAAATCGAATAATAAATTAAAGTAAAAAATCACTAAGATTTTAATCTCCAAAATGAGTATAAAGTCACTTAGACTTTAATTTCCGACAAATGAGTATAAGTCACAAAGACTTTAATCTCAACGAATGAGTACAAAATCACGCAGATTTTAATCTCGAAGTAGTAAAAAATAAATCACGAAGATTTTAGTCTCCATAATGTGTATAGAAAATCACGAGAATTTTAATTCCCTTTCCAAATGGTTTTCCAACTAAACCATTATCATACTTAAACTTGTTGGTCTTATTCTCTAATCAAACACATATATGTTCTTCTTTACATATCACATATTCATGATCTCAAGAATACTTTCAAGTATCAATGTAAGCCTAAGTCATGTCTTACAACCTTGAAAATAACCATCCAAATATATTTATGCAGTCTCCAAATTGCATATATTAGAAAAGTATACAATTTTCATTTGGTCAAGGAATAACAAAATTAATCTTTAATTGACGTGTTATTCCCAACCATATATATAATTCTGGATTTGTTTTATGGGATCATCGTAATAAATATCTATCGTAACATTTATATGTATTGAACTTCATAAATCACAAGGATAGAAAATCAATAAAATCGGGTCAAGTGAAGAAATTATAATCCAGTTTTTTTCTCACTTTTTCTTTGAATTGTCACCTTGTAGTTCACATCGTCTTACTGTTGCAATTTGATATTCCATTCTCTGTTTACTTTGCCAAATACAAACCGTCATCGTAGCTTTCACATACCAAACAAAAATTCTAGACACCAACTTGAACAAGTTGCTGAAGCATCGACTCAATTCTATTTGAATAAGAAAACGAAAACAAAGAATTATAGAAGGAATTGCTCATTCCCTTCTTGCCCTCACACTTAATAAGTTTATTAATGAAATCCTCGTCCTTCCATTGATGTCAAAAGTTGCACCATATAATTTGGTGAAACATGACCAAGTATGTGCATCTATTAATAGAAGTTCAATAGAAGATGCAACCTTGTCATAAAATTACTGTTTCCCAAAAAATATGAATCATGACAAGTTAGCATTGCAAATAGAATAATAATTGTAAGATCAACTTTTGAAAACTTCATAAGGAAAAATAAAATTATACGAAATGGGAGTGATTTTCCTTTCCCAGTAAGGCCAACGTTTTCTGGTGCACACAAAGTTAATCACTCAGTGGTCAATGCTCTCATGGCATAATCAGATATCTTCATTTGTCCGTTTGAACTATAAAAGTTCAATCCTTGTGGCTAAAGCTTAATAAAGCATTGATATGTGAATGATTTATTTGTTTCTATATATTGTTGAAAGCCGGCAGTATAAACATATAAACTTTAGAGTGAACACAAACAAACATGGCATTGTTCGTTGGATTTTCTTATTTCCTGTTATCAGCCGTCTCAACACAAAAGAGATGAGCACAAAAAATAAATAATAAATTCCTTAAGATTGTTGGTAATTTGTGTTCAAAATCAGAAAATCAGATAAATAAACAAACGTTAGTTCAATAAACAAAACGTGAAATAATAATTCCGAGCCCACAAGTTGCTTGTGTGTCCTTAAGGAATTTAATCCCCTCACCGTTGCCCAAGGTTTTGGATTAATTCCTCCCAGGATAGAACGGAATAACTATTCTGCAACACTGGCAATCGAAACTGCAGAATTTCAGCGAACTCAACAGACGGAGCAAATCACACTTGACACTTCATCATGAGAATGAACCAAAGATTTTATTTTGACAATGTTGAACCGGTCAATCACAACTTTGTTTGAGCTCCTTGAACCTAGATCTCGGAACATCCAAAATTCTAGGTAGAGTTACCGCCATGTTGACTTGTCCTCGGCCATAGTCCCATTCCCTTAGATGATTTCTCAACTCCCTCTCTAGTTAAGCCTTTTGTAAGCGGATCCGCAACATTATCCTTTGATCTTACATAATCAATAGTGATAATTCCACTAGAAAGTAGTTGTCTAACGGTATTATGTCTTCGCCGTATATGACGAGACTTTCCGTTATACATAACGCTCCCTGCCCGTCCTATTGCAGCCTCACTATCGCAATGTATGCAAATAGGAGCCAAAGGTTTTGGCCAGAACGGAATGTCTTCTAAAAAATTCTGAAGCCATTCAGCTTCTTCACCGGCTTTATCCAATGCTATAAACTCCGATTCCATTGTAGAGCGAGCAATACACGTCTGTTTAGAAGACTTCCAAGATACTGCTCCTCCACCAACCGTAAACACATATCCACTTGTGGACTTTGTTTCTATTGAGCCGGTTATCCAATTTGCATCACTATATCCTTCGATAACTACAAGATATTTATTGTAGTGTAAAGCGTAGTCTTGAGTATACTCCAAGTATCCCAGAACTCGTTTCATTGCCACCCAGTGATGTTTGTTGGGATTACTTGTGAATCGACTAAGTTTACTTATTGCACAAGCTATATCAGGTCGTGTACAGTTCATGATGTACATTAAGCTTCCTAACACACGAGCATACTCCAATTGAGATGTACTTTCACCTTTATTCTTCATAAGATGATGGTTTATGTCAATTGGAGTCCTTGCACTTCTAAATTCCAAATGTTTGAATTTTTCAAGTACCATTTTCACGTAATGTGATTGAGACAAAGCTCGACCTTGAGGAGTCCTTTTGATTTTAATTCCTAGAATTATATCGGCAACTCCTAAGTCTTTCATATCAAACTTACTAGTCTTTGCTCGCTTAGTAGTTTGAATGTCAGCAACGTCTTTGCTCATTATTAGCATATCATCAACATATAAGCAAACAATGACTATATGATTTGGAACGTTTTTAATGTAAACACATTTATCACATTCATTAATATTAAATCCATTTGACAACATTGTTTGGTCAAATTTCGCATGCCATTGCTTGGGTGCTTGTTTTAGTCCATAAAGGGACTTAACAAGTCGACACACCTTCTTTTCTTTTCCAGGAACCACAAACCCCTCGGGTTGGTCCATGTAGATTTCTTCCTCTAAATCACCATTTAAGAAGGCTGTTTTCACATCCATTTGATGGATTTGAAGATCATACAAGGCGGCTAACGTGATTAGCATCCGAATGGATGTAATTCTTGTTACCGGTGAGTATGTGTCAAAATAGTCAAGACCTTCTCGTTGTCTAAATCCTTTGACGACAAGTCTTGCCTTGTATTTGTCAATAGTACCATCGTCTTTCATTTTCTTCTTGAAAATCCATTTAGAACCTAACATTTTATTACCCGGAGGAAGATCAACCAATTCCCAAGTATGGTTGCTCAATATGGATTCTATTTCACTATTGACAGCTTCTTTCCAATATTGTGCCTCTGAGGAAGACATTTCTTCCTTGAAGGTACGAGGCTCATTTTCTAACAGAAAAGTCAAAAAATCTGGACCGAATGAAGTAGATGTCCTTTGACGTTTACTTCTTCTCGGATTTTCTTCATTAGGCATACCATCTGTTATTTCCTCCCGATGTCGTTTTGACTTTTGGCATGTCACTTCACTTTCCTTTTTATACGGATAAATAGCTTCAAAGAATTCAGCATTATCTGATTCTATTATCGTATTAATGTGAATCTCAGGATTTTCTGATTTATGAACCGGAAAACGATATGCCTTGCTATTGGTTACATATCCAATAAATACACAATCAACCGTTTTTGGACCTATCTTAACCCTTTTAGGTTTAGGAACTTGTACCTTAGCTAAACACCCCCACACTTTGAAGTATTTCAAGCGAGGCTTCCTTCCTTTCCACTTTTCATAAGGAATGGATTGTGTTTTACTATGAGGTACACGGTTGATTATCCGGTTAGCTGTAAGTATAGCTTCCCCCCACAAGTTCTGTGGTCAGCCAGAACTTATTAGCAATGCATTCATCATCTCCTTTAACGTTCGATTCTTCCTCTCCGCAATTCCATTAGATTGTGGAGAGTAAGGGGCAGTTGTTTGGTGAATAATACTATTTTCCAAACATATTTCTTCAAAAGGAGATTCATATTCGCCACTCCTATCACTTCTTATCATTTTGATCTTTTTGTTTAGTTGCATTTCAACTTCACTCTTGTATTGCTTGAAAGCATCAATTGCCTCATCTTTACTATTAAGTAAATAAACATAGCAGTATCTCGTGCTATCGTCAATAAAAGTAATAAAATACTTTTTCCACCGCGAGATGGTGTTGACTTCATGTCGCAAATATCTGTGTGAATTAAGTCTAAAGGACTTGAATTCCTTTCAACGGACTTATAAGGATGCTTAACATACTTTGATTCCACACATATTTGACATTTAGAATTAATGCAATCAAATTTTGCCAATACTTCTAGATTTATCATCTTTCGCAATGTTTTGAAGTTTACGTGACCTAAACGCGCATGCCATAAAGTGTTTGATTCAAGCAAGTAAGAAGAAGCATTCACTTTATTGATTGGAACTGCTATTACATTTAGCTTGAAAAGGCCCTCAGTTAGGTAACCTTTTCCAACATACAAATCGTTCTTACTAATTACAACACTATTAGAAACAAAAATACATTTGAATGCATTCTTGATAAGAAGTGAGGTAGACACAAGATTCTTGCGAATTTCTGGAACATGGAGGACTTGGTTTAGAGTCACTATTTTTCTAGACATCATCTTCAACGCAATCTTGCCAACTCCTTCAATTTTGGCCGTAGATGAATTTCCCATGAAGATAGTCTCGTCGGGACCTGCGGGGATATAAGAAGAAAATAATTCCTTGTTAGCAAAAACATGGCGGGTGGCTCCAGAATCTATCCACCATTCTTTCGGATTTCCTACCAAGTTGCATTCAGACAACATGGCACATAAGTCTTCCATTTCATCTTCAACCATGTTGGCTTGATTCTTTTTCTTCCTATCATTCTTTGGCACACGACAATCTGCCGCCTTATGTCCAATTTTTCCACAGTTGTGGCAATTACCCTTGAACTTCTTCTTGCTTGGGTAATTCTTTGGTCCAGAAGCTTTCTTCCTCTTCTTATTTTGTGGTGCCTCCTCAACAATGTTTGCCCCCACAATTGTCGAGTTTCCACGTGACTTCTTTTCAGCATTTTTGTTGTCCTCTTCTATCCTCGAACGAACAATCAAGTCTTCTAGAGTCATCTCCTTCCGTTTGTGTTTAAGATAATTCTTAAAATCCTTCCACAACGGAGGTATTTTCTCAATGAAAGCATCAACTTGAAAGGCCTCATTAATGACCATACCTTCAATAACAAATTCAGAGTTAATAATAAGATAAATCTTATTAATAGAATTATTGATTTGGGTCATACCTTCAGCAAGGAGGTCATGTACAATGACTTGTAGTTCTTGGACTTGTGTTATGACCGACCTAGTGTCAATCATCTTGAAATCCAGGAACCTTGCAGCCACGAACTTCTTATGTCCTGCATCCTCGGTCTTGTATTTTTTCTCAAGCGCATTCCATAACGCTTTTGAAGTTTCCATGACACTATAGACATTGTACAAACCATCTTCCAAACAACTCAAAATGTAATTTTTGCATAAGAAATCAGAATGTTTCCATGCTTCAGTTACAATAAGTCGTTCATTGTCTGGAGTATCCTCAGCCATGGCCGGAGGATCCTCCTTGATAAAACGTTGCAAACTCAACGTAGTAAAATAGAAGAGAATCTTCATTTGCCAGCGTTTGAAGTTAATACCGGAAAATTTTCCGGGTTTTTCTGCCGGTGCCATAGCATGGGCCGGAGTAGGACGGCTTGACGATGCAGCCACACTCGTCATAGTAGCACCTGTTCCCGTAACATTTCCATTAGTTTGGTTTTCATTCGTCATATTTCTGTAAAGACAAAAACAATACAGAACTTTATTAAATCAGTGAAGTTTTTATATCTTCAAACTGAATACCAAACCAAACATACAA
Organism: Nicotiana noctiflora; assembly: GCA_032618575.1. Taxonomy (NCBI): domain Eukaryota; kingdom Viridiplantae; phylum Streptophyta; class Magnoliopsida; order Solanales; family Solanaceae; genus Nicotiana; species Nicotiana noctiflora. Next base: position 1,954 of record JASVEL010010786.1, on the reverse strand, counting down.
CACGTAACAATGGTGAAGTTTTTATATACTTCAAACCCGTACGTTTATTATTCCGGCAAAGTTTTTATGTACTTTAAACCGGTGAGAAACAATTAATGGAGTAGAAAGCAACAAGGCTTTAGTCTCCAAGTTAATGTAAAACAATGACGGAAAAAAATAATACATAACTTTATTAAATCAGTGAAGTTTTTATATCTTCAAACTGAATACCAAACCAAACATATAACACGTAACAATGGTGAAGGCTTTATATACTTCAAACCCGTACGTTTATTATTATTATTATTATTATTATTATTATTATTATTATTATTATTATTATTATTATTATTATTATTATTATTTTTCTTTAAAATTTACTTAAGATGTTAGGCGACGTGTATTATCAAAACTAACACTGTTAAGGAAAAGCAAGAGGGAGAAGAAATAGAATATATAATTCCGAGTTTACAATTTGCTTGTGTGTCCTTAAGGAATTTTAACCCCCTCATAGTTGCCAAGGTAATGGATTAAATCCTCCCAGGATAAAACGGAATAACCTTCCTGCGACAGTGGCAATACAAGAAGCAGGATACCAACGAACTCAAAGAGCGGAGCGAATCACACTTACGATTTTCAAGGAACGAGAAAGCTCAAGAATTTTTGGATTAATGAACTTGCAGAGAGGGAAAGAATTTCTGAATTTCTGAATTTCTGAATATCTAGAATGGAAGCCATGCCTGAATTTATAGGTAATTGTTGGCTTTGTGAAAAGATATGGTGCCTCTTCATGGTGTCTGTTCATTGTGAATAGACACCTGATAGGAAGATACGTTCTTTCAACGTTATTTATTAACTGGGTCAACTAGTTTAACCAAATAAACCGGGCCAAATTTTGAAGCCCAATCCAGTCCATTTAATTTCCCACCATTACCCAATTCACACTACTCATCTTTAAAGCCCAATGGCTTAAAAGTCCAACAGATGCAACAAAAATTAATAAACACATTTGATCGTTGACTGTGCCTATGTGGAAGCGGCCCATCTGACATGGCTAAATTGTATGCATATCACGCTACAAAGGCGCGTGGACAGTTATTATTTTTATTAAAAAAGAAAAAAAGAAAAGAAAAAGAGACCTTTCTCCTTCCGTTCTATATTTTCCCCTCATGCTGTCTGATGGAGCATGTGTTATTTGATTAGGGTACTAAGTACTAACGTAGGAGAATTGAGGAACTCCATCTTTCAATATTGATGCTTTCTTGTTACTGAAACAAAGAAAAGATTAGAAATATTGGACTTCATACATTATGTCGAACAACAAGAGGCTTTGACCTTTGGAACTTATGTCAGGACACTTTTTCGATCATCAGGTGCTTCCGTGCTTGAAAAAGTAGCTAACTTTGGAGAACTTAGTTTGCTTAATCCTATTTTGGTTCATCGTAGAAACTCGATTAAGGCCTCATTTGTTTTTTTTAAGATTAAGACGTCTGAATCTGAATACATATCTGAATATCAAGATGTGTATTAAGATTAAGTCATCTGAATCTGAATACACATCTGGATATATTAAGATGTGTATTAAGACCCGAATGCCAAAAATTAAGATTGTTTGATTTTTAACATCTGAATGCATAAAATTTATCTTTATTTGAAAAAAATCTAATATTCTATCAATAAAATATATAGTTTAAAATATGAAAGTTGTTGGTAGTGATGGTTAATGGGCGAATGCCGACTAAAGGCGGTGGTTGGTGGTAGTTTTGGTTGATAATGGTGGTTCATGCTAGTAGCTAGTAGTGATTGGTAGTAGTGAAAATTATGATTGATGATGGTGGTGGTAGGTAGTGATAGTTAAGAACGACGAGTGGTGGTTTGTGATTGAGGAATGTGGTGGTAGGTTATAATGATAGGCGGTGCTGACTGCGGTTGTTAATGGTGATGAGGTGGTTGGTTGTGGTAGTTGAGGTGGATA